>PVHP010026134.1:0-24915 GCA_004024765.1 Zapus hudsonius
CGGTCTTCCTGGCCCAAGTGTGTTGTTACTGATGGGTGCCATGCCTCCGGACAGTCTCCCCCACCACGGCTCTCACAATCTTTCCGCCCCCTCTTCTGCTCATTTCCCTGAGTCGTGGTGGTTGAGTAATAAGGCTGCTTTAATGTTGCGAGCTTAGGGGTCCTTGTGTCGAAAATCCATGGTTTCTGTCTCAATGGCCTATCCTGTGTTGATTGAATGACTGTGGTTATAGGTCCCTTGTTCATCTGTCATTGTTACAATATTTAGTGGGCAAACAATGAGTTGTTATCCCCAATTACCCACTGCCCTCCCCTCCCCAATCTGCTGGATAACCTCCTCCATGGGTCGTTTCTTACTGAAAAAAAATTAGGATTATGTATTGGTTGAAGTGCATTAAACTGACAGGTGGGTTACACCATTACTATCTGTTACTTATCTCATTGTCTTAAAAATTAAAGTGACCAATAGAACCAATAAGTATTTACTGAAAAGAGAACAAACTTTTATGTACTCCAGAAATTTTCAAAGCATAATGCATTATCATTATCCTCACTTCTAAGCTAAGTGCTATATTTTCTATTCTTTTCTGCTGAAGTATGTAAAATATTATGGCCTTTGAATGATTAAAATAACTTCTTGAGTTCCAGCAAATTACATTTTAGTGTAGTGATCAGCAACGCCATTTTATATTAAATATTTCTAAGAATATTTAAAGTATACTACATTCAAATGATATAAGGTTTCCATATATTTTACACTATTATGAATGAAATAATTTCATGTATATATAGCTAAAAAAGACACAGAAATATTGCTTAATCTAGTCTCTTTAGTAAAACAAGGGTCTGGCATTTCCATTAAGCTAAAATAATCCAAAAAGAAATTAAAATGTCAATCAACAGGTTTGTTTGAGCTACACGATGCCAGGAAAAATTATTGAACTGATTTTATTCTTGAATTGACAGTGTGGAATTTTTACTAATGACTTAAACTAGCAGATGTTTTGGCATAACATAGAGACAATTAAAGCATTCGGAACAGATGAAACTCCTATCTTATTTTCAAAGACATCTGATGAGGATTTGACAACCTCATTTGGAAATAAATTATAATATTTAATGACTGTCATTCTTTGTCAAGACTTTTTAGAATGACTTAAGTTCAATATTTTCTATTTGAGAATCTGCTTTTAATGTGTTTCTAATAAAATTTGAAAACATACATTTTAGTCCTCATAAAAACCTTTTGTCTTAAATTTATCATATGCTTCCTTTATGCTTTAAACATGGACTTAAGGCTTATTGTTCATTTATGCATATTTTTAATATATTGTCCATAAGATATTATTTTGAATGCTTAAATCCATAAATGCCTTCAATATATACTTTACCATAATAGAAAAGATAACCCATGCTCATTTGTATCTGTAATTAATGAATGAAAATTATTTGCTAACATTTATCATATTTGTTATTAGCTAATCAGCTTTTATTTTCTGTATAGTTTCCATGAAGGTAAGAATTGTGTCTGATATGATAGTGGCCCCAGGTTATAAAATAAATAATTCATGAATGAGCAAATGACTTAAACTTAATAAATTTGGTATATGCAATGTTGATAACTATATCCATACTCCACATTTGGAAAGATTTTGTATTTTATGTTTTGGATGAAGTCCATTTTAAATTTTTTTCTGTCTATGTTCTTACATACTTAAATCTCAGAAGAAGCTGGACATGATGGCTCATGTCTATGCTGCTAAAACTGTAAGAGATTAATAGTCAATGTAAAATACTCAAATGGTAATAGCTTCTTCTGTAACTTGGGCAGTTTCACAGTGACTGTATTAGAAGGTGCCATTACTTTGAATGTCATAGCTACTTCCTTGGTGTATGCTTAAATTTAAAAATTTAATAACTTGAGATAAATAAAATAGAAGGTTGATTTGCCTTAGGTAATATATAGCAACTTTATTCTAGTTTTAGAGAAAGAAGTTGTATACTATCACTGATATACTTTTCTTTTTTATTTTATCTTTATTGCCCAAAATTAGATACATTGATTGAGTAAATCTTGTGCTTATATTCCCATTTCCCTCCAGCTGTCCCCAATCCACTGGGTATCCTCCTCAGTGGGCACAATGGATCAATCTGTGTGGCAAGGGGTTATGGATAGCAAAGGAAGCAACAAGGTTCCCCCCTCCTTTATGAATTGTACCTGAGGGAGGTAATGCCCCTGTGTAATCTCTCACACCATGGCTCTTACAATCTTTCAGCCCCCTCTGCCCCTCAGTTCCCTGAGTCATGGAGGGTGAGTTTGAAGTCTGTTTCATTGTTGGTGTTGTAACATGAAGTCATTGGTGTCTGTCTTGCTGACTTGACCTGGGATGACGGACTGGCTGTGGTTATAGGTCTCTTTCTTGCCCCACCGTCTCAGGTGTTTCACTTGGGGCCTACACGATAGGCCTGTGGTGGTTCATCTCTTCCTGGGATATCAGCCTGCAGCCTGGGATTCATTGGTGGTGTTGGAATGACCACAGCTCTCTCACTGCCTTCTGAAAAAGACAAACAGATTCTCCCTCTGAGTGTGAGATCAGTATAGGTTAAATGAGACACACATTTCTAATTTGGCAAAATTCTACTGAGATTCTCCTCTCTGTAGTTCTCAGGTAATGGGGATTTCTTTTTGGAGCCCCAGTTTTTGGTTCCCATAGGATTTTGCCATGAGTCCCAATTCCAGTCAAGGATTCCTTGACACTGAGTTGGTTTCCTGGCCAATTTAAAAGCTGTTGTATACCCCACCCCCAGGTTTTGGCACCTCTATTGCACCAGTGATCATTTCTTGGTCCATTGATCTCTCCAAGAAGGAAGTGTGTTCAGCCTTCTCATGGCAACAGTCTGCATTTTGTATCAGTGGTCTCTGCTTTCTCCAAATATCATTGACCAATTTCCCCTGGCCGTTTATGTTGTGCCTTCCTGCACTGCACTTGCTGCCATCTGGGTATTGGACACCATTCTGAATCTTGTAGGGTCTCATGGCGTTGTTTGATGTCTTTCTGTGGTTTCTTTAGCAATAGGATCTTACGTTTGGCCTAGGGTGGGTATTCAAGAGCTTTGACAGAAACCTGTCTTGTTTTGGGGACCTTGTAGATCTCTGATCCACAGCTCAGTATGGAAAGGATCCAATGACTGGGACCAAAAGTTGCAGATCTCATCAATTTTTCATGGGATTTGGTTTCCTCCCTTTCCATTCATGGCCCCTCTTACTAGACAATGCCCACTTCTTAAGAGCTTACTGTATGAAAGTAAGGATTTTATGTTTTTGATTCATTCTTGACATTACATGATTCTTACACATATTTGTGGAACTATTTAAAGAATTTTGTTTCAAAAGCTATTTGTAGATAAAAATTATTTGACTAATGTAAGCTACTTCTCAGGTTAATTTTTATTTTTATTGGTGTTTTAGTCAGCTTCACATTGCTGGGATGAACCTCCAAACAGACAGTGTATGGGACAAAGGGATTTATTTGAAGTTTCCAGATCTAGGAGAGATCCATCTATGGTGGAAGAAGTTGGGCGCCTTTCACAGATCCTAGAAGAAAGACACCACCAAACAGCCAACACCACAAACAAGAACAAAACTGGCAGCCAACAGCAAGGACCCTTAGTAAGCAGCAGTGACCCTGGTGGAGCTCAGACTGCACTGCATACCTTTGGCCTGGAATTCAGATACTTAGATCTGATCCAAGTCACTCCTAAGGCTGTACTCCAGGACCTGCCCCCATGACACCTCCTCTATCCAGGGAGCTTTAGAGGTACCAATGGACCAAGCTATCCCTTTCCTAGGCATCTACCCACAAGACGTCACATCTCAGCATAGAGACATTTGTGAAACTATGTTTACAGCAGCTCAATTCATAATAGCCAAGAATTGGAATCAACCCAAATGCCCATGCATGGAGGAATGGATAACAAAACTGTGGTACATTTACAGGATAGAATTTTACTGAACTGAAAGGAAAAATGACATATCAAAATTTAGAGAAAAATGGTCTGACTTGGAACAGACATTACTAAGGGAACTCTCAAAAGAACAGAGAATCAAACACAGCATATTCTTCCTCATATGCAGTTTCTAACCAGGTTAACCGTAAACTCCATGCAAACCAGTCGGGAAAAGTGAGAGTTTGTGAAAGAGGGGTAAGGAATGGGGGGAAGGGGATGACAAGCATGAAGCTAAAGAAAAAATGATTTGAAATCATAACATCCTCACTTGCATATGGTAGCCAATTGAGCAACTAGTGGGCATTATCTGGCAAGAGGGGACTTGAAAAGAAGGGGAGAGAGTCTAAGCCCATGAAAAATTGATCAGTCACTGGCTCCTTTCATCACTGAGCTGTTGACGACAGTGAACCATGAAGTCCCAAAAACAAGACAGTATTCTGTCAAAGATCTTGAATACCCACCCCAGGCCTGAGGTAAGTTCCTGTTGCTGAAGAAATCACAGAAAGCTATCTATCAGCATCAAGACATCCTGTGAGGCCCAGAATGGTAACTAGCCCCCAGATGGTACTTAGTGCAGTGCTGGAAGGCACTGCATAAGCTGCCAGGAGAAAATGGCCAATGATAGAGTAAACAGAGATCACTGATATGAAGCACAATCTGCCATCACGAGTAGGCTGAAACACTTCCTACTGGGAGAGAATATTGGACCAAGAAAAGAACACTTATGCAAGGGAGGTGCCAAAGCCTGGGGGAGATAATCAGTAGCTTTTAATTTGGCCAAGTAATCCACTCAGTGACAAGGAGCCCTTAACTGGAATTGGGGACCCAGGGTGAAATACACTGGGAACCAAAATCTTGAGACCCTCAAAGATAAATTCACTTTACAAGTGATTTACAAAGAGGCTACTCACAATAGAATCTAGCCAATTCAGAAATATGTATCTCAGTTAACCTATACTGATCTCACTCTCCAATGGAAATTCTGTTTGTATTTTTCAGAAGGCAGTGAGAGAGCTGTGGCTCTTCCAACCCTACCATCAAGCCACAGGCAGGTAGCTGATGTCCTGGGAAGAGATGAGCCAACCCAGACCTACCATGGAGGCTCCACATGGAACCCTGCAGAGAGTGATGGGATAAGCAAGAGACCTATAACCACAGCCAATCAGTCAACCCAGGATAAACCAGCAAGACAGACATCAATGATTTCCAAGGCAACCTAAAGCAGAAATACAGAGGCCACTAAGACCTCAACAATAAAGCAGCCTTAATACTCACCCACCGTGTCTCAGGGCACTGAGCGGAAGAGGGGGTGCAAAGACTGTAAGAGCCATAGTGGAGGAGAATATCCAGAGACATGCACCCCTCAGTAACAACATAAAAGGGGAGTGGAACTGGGTTGACTCCTAGGCTATCCATAACCTCCTACCCCATGGACTGATCAAGTTTACCCATGGAGGAGGATATCCAGCTGATTGTGGACAGGGATGAGAGAAATTGGGGAACTGGGGACATCAACCCATTATTTGTTCATTCAGTGTATGTAAATATGGATAGTAAAATATACTTTATTTAAAAAAACAAAACACTTGAGTCTACTGGGGGACAAACATATAAACTAAAAAAAATTGGATAAGTCAAACTATTGCAATTAAAACATACAATATAAACCAGAATAATCTCAGCATTTAGGAAATTTTAAAACCGAAGAACTAGAAATTCAAGCCTCAGATACATAGTGAGTCAAAAGTCAGCCTAGACTTCATGAGACCCTGTTATGGTTAGGTTTTGTTGTCAACTTGATCTTTTTAATTATCTTGGCTAGGTCTCTGAGGATGTTTACAGGAAGGCAGCCTCTCAGTAGGGGACAGGGTGTAAAGAAGTTCAAAGAAGCTAGAAGTAAACATCCTTTCCTGTGTGGGCAGTGCAGGAAGGAAATTCCAGAGACTCAGGAAGCCATCACGTCTGGGGAAGGGTAGTAAGACCCCACCCTAAAGCTATATAAAGGGGAAGAAGTTCTCTCCATGGCTCTCCGCCTGTTGGCTGCTGTTGCTTGTTCGTGACTTGCACTCACATCCTGCTCTCCTACCCTCCCTGGACATCAGAACCCAGTTTCCTAGGCCTCTTGTGGACCAAAGAACAGCTGCTCCCAAGGGAGCCTTCAGGCCTTCTGGGCTGGATTGGGACTGCTGAGGCCTGCAGCAGCCACATGGACTGAACAGCTACTGGTTTCCTCACCTGTGGGCCTGCAGACTGTTATTGTTGGAATGTTGTAAGCTACCCCAATAAATTCCCCATTTATACAATCCATTCTATCAACTCTGTTTCCTCTAGAGAATCCTGACCAAAACAGACCCTATCGAAAATATAACCACAAACAAAACTTGAGGGTTTGCTTGATGGGTAAAGTGCTTTCCATACAAGCACAATCCCTAGAATTCATGAAAAATGCCAAGTATGGTGGCATGCACCTGAAATCAGTGCTGGAGAGTTGGCAACAGGGAGTCCCTGGGGCTCACTGGCCAGCTAGTCTAGCCAAAAAGGTGAGGTCTAGGTTCAGTTATAGACTCTGTCTCAAAAACTGGATGGAGAATTATTAAGGAAAACATCTTCCAGCATAGGTTGCATGCATGTGCATGCCTCCCCACACCTTATGTGTGTGTGTTTGTGTGTGTATGTGTGTGTGTGTCCATACACATATGGGTATACACACACATGTGCACACACACTACACACATATACATGAATAGAAAATATAAAATATTTTATAGTCTTATAAAATCATAGACAATACAAAATAAAAGTGTATGTTCTTTAAGCTGATATATTGGTTACCTTATGTATAAAATAAATTAATATTTTGATAAGTTTGAAAGAAATGTGAAAACAAGTTTTCTTCCATATTTAGCACTAAAGGTATAGGAATGAATGGAAAAAAATCTTTCTATTCTCAAATAACTCTTAATTCGATAATAAGAATGCTTGTTTATAAATTATACATTTGGTAATATAGAGGGTGGCGTGGGTCCTAGAAAAAGAAATGGAACACTAATGTAAATTCAAAGAGGACATAAAATTCCCAATTAGGCCTTTAGGAAGGAAGACATATTTGAAATTAGTCTCAAAAGTTCAACAGTCAGTGTTAAGCATTCTTGAATATAGTGGCTTACTCTTTTAAACCCTATGGGGGGAAAAAGACCTACCTTGATGATTGGAAGACATGGATTTTAATAAAAGTTCCCTTTTGGTATGATAAAATGGCATTTTATGGTTCTATTTTTAGTATATTAATATAGTATGATGAGAAATCAGAGCCCCAGTGTGTGTCCAATAACAGAGAGAAGAGGAAAATTCAGGAAGCTCAGCTGATTTTTGAATCATGGTTTATTTCCTGTCTCAGTTTCCCTGAAGGGAAGAGAGGGATTTTCAATTTTGCTTATATAAAATTCCTTTATGCTGTCCTTCACATATTCAAAATATCTGATTCTAAAGAGTGTTAAGGTGACCTAATATAGGGACATCAACATGTGTCAATTCCACATCCAGACTGATTATATTTCCTCTATGGAGGCTTAAAAATGTTATTTTCTACATTATGTGACAACCCCCCCCCTTTTAAGATCCGTTTTCTTCCTTGTTAATTTTGCACACCTTTTTAGAGTTCAGAATAAAATACGTTAGCAAAGATATGCTAACCCTAAAAAAGACTATTCACAAATGTAACTGCCTGCAAATTTGTCTACATGACAATTTGGGGGTCTAGCTAAGCAGATAGAGTAGGCCCAAGAAAAGAATGTGCAAAATTAAAAATCTGACCAGAAATTTAAAAGTGAGGAAGTGAAAAGGTTGTAATATACAAAAAAACTAATTGACATGCACAATAAAATTTCTGCCCATTTATAAGTATTGAGTACAAAGAAACTGATTTCACCATGGGACTCATGTAAAACACATTATCCCCGTAAAGCTAGTGGGACTTTTTTGAAGGTTGTAATCAAACTAAGAGCTGGAGATAGATGATAGATAGATAGATAGATAGATAGATAGATAGATAGATAGATAGATAGAGAGATAGAGAGATAGAGAGATAGAGAGATAGATAATAGATTGAAGATATTTATAGAATTTTTTTCAAAAGTTTGATAAAAACTAATAACCTCATAGAACATATAAAAACTCAGCAGAACACATATTTAATATAAATGTTTACACTTTTGGGACTTGGTAGTATAATTATGGTAATTTGAGGTCTTTTTGCTATTGGACCAAAATTTTCTCCTAATGTTGGAGAAGTCTCAGCCAAAGAATAAGAACATTTATTATTTTAACCATCATGGTATCAATTATGAATTGGAATTATTAGTGGTAGTTCCCTATAAGAGTTAACATTTTTCATTGTATGTGAGAAAACTGTGAGAAAAAGCAACTATTCAATGAAATAACTTCTGTATTGCTGGCATATAAGAAAATAGGCACCTACATGAAGGTAACTTAGGACCAAGGAAGCAGAGATTCAGACTAACATCTCGATGAAGGTAAGGAAGTAATTAAATGTAGTGCCTAGCTTGAATCTGAAGCACCAGAGCTAGCTCTAGATATGATTTCTGTAGCAGTAGAAGGAAGGGTATACTAACTAGCATACAATAATGTCAACAACAAAGTCACCCAATATTTATATGGACAAATAATTAAATGGGGCTGATCACTTCATATTATTATAGTCTAAAGGAGATAATAAGACTTAATGATAAACAGAAAGTAAATTATTTCACTTGGAAATTTTTCTTTTAATAAAATTAATCGCAAAGAAAACAAATTTTAGCATGATAACAATGACCAAATCGGTATGCATTTTAATATTCCAGGTATGGTCTCACTCTAGCCCAGCCTGACCTGATGCTCACTCTGTAATCCCAGGCTGGCCTCAAATTCTCAGTGATCCTCCTACCACTGCCTCCCAAGTGCTGGAAATAAAGGCATGTGCCACCATGCTCATACATGATAATATCTCTTACCATTTTGTTAAAACTTCATTCCAAAGGATCATCATCTTTCCTCTGAAATATTGTAATAGTTCCTTCACTAGCTTTCCTTCTTCCATTTTCCTTCCCCAACAATGTACGTTTTGTAGAAGAGAATGATTCCATCCATCACCCTGTGGTCATCTATGTCAGTCAAAATCAAAATCAGACTTTATTATAGCTTTAATGTTTCCTGCAGCATATCATTTGGTTTCTATTTTCTTATCCAACAACTTGTATAATCTCCACTATAACTTCAATATTCTCAATAATGCTCCTATTTTTCTTATTTATATCCAAATTATTATTTAGGAGATAATTTCATGTTCATCCTACTGAAAATAACAACCACAACTATTCTTTTTTAACATCATACATTATTTTCCCTTCATATCTTTTCTAATACTATTCAAAATTGTATGGATTTTTTAACCTTTTGTCTAATAATTATAGGAATGTTCCTTAAAAGCACGTCATTTCCCCATCTTGTGTGCATGAATGTATGTCTGTATACACACACATTGGTGGAACTGTGGTGTCTACAGAGGTTGTAGATTAGAGTACATGCAAAATATGTGTGTGCTGAATAAAGCAGTAAATTTGATTTTATTATATAAATTATGCAATCTTCTGAATGATTCTTTTTCTCATTAAGATGTCTATTTCAAACATATTTTCCAATTTGCTTCAAAATACTGCATGGCTTTTAGGCCCAGTGTGTATTATTAAAGAGGATTTCCCAATATGCTGTTATGTGATTCAAGTGTAGTTTTCTGAATCTCATGCCCTCTCTTTAATTGTTTTAATCTTATTTTGTGAGTATAACCTAGCGCAAAGTCCCAGAAAGGATGTTGTGGAAGTACACTACTAGATTATTATATGTCTGAAAATATTTTGCTGGTTGGAGAATTCTGGGGTCTAAATTTTTCCTCTCAGAACTTTTAAAGAATCATCCTAAGGTATTCAAGTGATCAGTGTTGCTTGTAAAAATTATCATCTCTCTCTTTTTTTCTTATGAAATTATTAGATTGGGTTGTGAATGGAGCTAAGGAACATAGGAGTTGTCCAACATGCAGAATGCTAGCACAAAATAATGAATCAAAGTGAAAAGTGAAATGGTTAGTATCATTTTAGTCTTTGTGCTACAAAATCTTCATATGTTTATGTGTAGTTGTCACCTTGTTTCTATTTTTTTTCTGGACACAGTAATTGATAACCCATTTGTTCTGAACACATTATTTTTTGTTAAATAGATTTTTTTCTATATTTTCCCTCTCATTTTAAAAAATATTTTATTTATTTGCAAGTAAATATACAGCCATAGAGAGAGAAAGACAAGACTGAGAGAATAGGCATGCAATGGCCTCCAGCTGCTACAAATGAACTCCATATGTATGTGGCACTTTGTGCATCTGGCTTTACATGGGTACTGTGGAATCAAACCAGGGTTGTTAGGCTTTGCAGGCGAGTGCTTTAACCTTTGAGCTATCTGTCCAGCTACACCTTTAATTTTTTTTTAAATTTCTATATGTCTAGAGAAATCATTAGTAGATTTTATAGCACTTGAAAAGATGCTCCACATTTTTATATATATACATATATATATATATATATATATATATATATATATATATATATATATATATATATATCTTATTCTCTTATTCTTTTTGACTCTATTTCTTTTGTGACAAGTTCTCACTAGACAGTTCAGGTTGGCTTTAAACAAAATATTCCTGCCTCAATTTTCTAGTGTTGATATGACAGGTGCCCCAGCATGCCTCACTATATCTCTATGATTGAGATATAACCTATCAAAGTGAGGGAATGAATCAGCTTGGAGAAGAAAGCACATCACCTAAAGTCTAAACAGGTAATCTTCTCATTTTCTTACTTTTTTTTTTGAACAGCTGGGTAAATTATTTTTTATTGGAAAACAAATATACAACTTGGAATGGATTTGAGGCAAATTATGCCATAATCAGATTTTCTTTAAGTGGCTAAACAAAGTTTAAAAAGCAAGTAACAATAAAAGAAAATGTTTCTGGTACAATACCAGCAGTACAAAAAAATAGTGTATGAGTACCTGGATATTACACCCGTTTTGCAATATTGCAACTTTTAAAAACGCATTGTTGACTGTTCATAGTCCGAGCAGAGTCACAGCTCCACACTCCAAAAACATGCTGACAATTTCTAAAAACTACTTTAAAAACGCATAACCCAGATGTTCCCTCATTTGAGCAACTCCATCTAAGTTCCAATGTGCAGTCATTTTCTTACTTTTTAAGGAATCCCAAATATCTCTCACATTCTCTTTGAACATTCTTCTTAACTTATCATTGTTTTGATCCAATTCCTGTACCTTGTGTTCAAGGTCTGATATTCTCTCTTCCACTAGATCCATTCTATTGGTGAAGTCTTTCATGGAGCTTTTTATTTGACTTAATATATTTTTAATTTCCAAATTCTTTTCACGTTGGCTTTCATCAGGATTTCTAACTCTTTTTTGAATTCCGTTTTCACATCCAGGTTTGAATTCCTAATTTTATTTAGGTATTTGTGGGTTTTTTTTTTTTTTTGAGATTCATTTAGGTGTTCATTTGTACTGTTTTATTCATTTAAGATTTCATTCATGCATTTATTTGTGTCATTCTTTGTACATATTTACAATGATTCTTTTCACTTTTCTCTCTTGAGTTTCCTGTAAGTAGCTCTCAAGTGTGGCCTCTACTGTGGGATTAGTACTTGTCGTAGTCAGCCATGCTGCTGGGATGAATCTCCAAACCAGGGACAATTTGGGGGAGGAAAGTATTTATTGAACAGATCCAGGGGAAGTTAAGGAACAGGCTGACTCCCTTTCACAGAAGCAAGCAGAGAGAAAGAGACAGAAGCCCACCACCATCAGCACCTCAAGCAAGTAAGCACACTGTAATTCACAAAATGCAGAACTGCCAGACCTGTTCTTACTCTTCTTTTGCATATCTATCCCTAGTATTTTGCATCCAAATTAGAAAGGGCCAGTCCCCAGGAGGCTAGGCCAAAGTGACACTTCCTCCAGCCAGAAGCCTGGAGACAATTAACAAATTAAAAAACACAATTATAATAAATTCTATTGGGGACATTATTCAAACTACCACAGTACTTCTTGGGGAAGAAATATTGCATTGGTTTGTCATGTTACCCTTTTTTATTTTGAGACTTACCCATCTGGAAGAAGTGAATTGGTCATGTGTTTTTGTTATAACTGTGTCACTTATTTGGAATTATTCTTGGTGTTTCACTGTGTTTACTTATCTTTCCTCTGTTTTTATAGTCAGTGTATAGTCTTAGAGATACTGATGCTGCTTCATGGATGGAAAATAAAGTGATCTCAGTTTGGCTGTAGTTGTGCCCAAACACATTCACAAGACCCTGACTCCAGTGTTGAAACATCTACCACAAAAGAAGGCAAAGGCAGAGGGCAGGGCTAGCTTATGTTTTCAAAGATATACACGGGACTGAAGCTCCAAAGACAGAAATGTAAGCCACCTAGGAAGGGAGAACTTTTAAAAAATATTTTCTGGATTCTTTTGTTATACTTAGAAAAGATTCCTTATGACAAGAGAAATATATGTTTTGTTGTTTATTTTCAAATTTTACTGTTTACATTTTTACTCTTATATATATTTTTTCTGATACACAGTATGATGTACATTTCCAAATGCTCTAAGGCATATTTTTATGTTGCTTTCATCATGATTTCTGGGAAAGTTTAATATGGAAACTATGTAAAATAATGTGAATGTGGACAAACTGGTGCTCCATTGACAAGGATACAATTATACTTAGGTCTGAAGAGGTGAAGAAAAAAGTTGTGATTATAATGCAAAAAGGTCTATAATAAAAAATGCTAGTGCCGGTTGTGGTGGCACACACCGGTAGGATATTGCTGAAGAGGCAGAGGCAGGAGAATCATAAAGAATGCTAGTAATAGTAAGTAACATGATTTGCTATTGAGGGTTAGGTACAGATAGCACCTGACATATGTGGATTTTTTTGAAGTTGTTAAGATTTTGCTAACTATGTATTTAGTGGAAATCTAATTTAGAATTTCCTGGCCTGATAAGCATTACAGTCTTTTCTTACAAAGCTGCTCAGTGTCTCTGAACCACAGCCAGTTACAGTCAGTCATGCCATCTCAACAGTAAACAGCAGACATGCTCCAGTGTTGCTGTAGTGTTCAATAGTTTAGGAGTACTAAATGGATTTCATATTTATGGAATGTTCAATTTATGATTATTTTATCAGGATGTAACCTCATCATAGGCTGAGGTGCTGTTGTTCATCCAACTGAATGGCTGATGGAAGGGATCTATTGACACAATCTGAAGAGTTTAGCCTTATAAGCATATAACAGGCTAGAAAGGGATAAAAAATTTAGATGGAAACCCTGAATGATAGGTTAGTCTTAGATTTTAGAGGATGAATTATGTCTTTACCTACTTCATCAGGACAGCTTATTCAGACAAAGATTAAACAGCTTTTTTTTTTAGCTGAGCTTACCTTAATTAATTTATTTTTAAAAATATTTTATTTATTCATTTTCAAGCAGAGAGATACAGAGAGAGAGAGAGAGAGAGAGAGAGAGAGAGAGAGAGAGAGAGAGAGAGAGAGCACCAGGGCCACCACCTTGTGGGTCTGGCGTATGTGGGCACTGGGGAACTGAACCAGGGGCCTCAGCCACTAGAGGCAAGCGCCTCAACTGCTAAGCCATCCCTCCAGCCCACCTTAATTTAAAAATAGAAATGGAGGGCTGGAGAGCAGGCTAATATGCATATAAATATTTACTACGACTGTGACATGAACATGGATAAACAGTAATAATTAATGAGCAAAAGATGCTCTAAGGTAGCCATAAAGTGTGAAAGAAACACAATTACATTGTATTGCAGTCAGCTTTCTAGTTGCTGCACAGAAAGAACCCAGCAAAAGCGTCTTGTGGAGGAATGGGCTTATTTGGCTTATAGACTCAAGGGGAGACTCTACCCCAGCAGGGAAAATGATGGCATGAGCAGAGGGGTGGACATCACCTCTGCCAAAGCACTGCAAACAGCAGCGGGAAGGTCTGCCAAACACTGGCAAGGGGAAGCTGGTTTATAACCCCATAAGCCTGCCCCCAACAATACAGCTCCAGAGAGGTTGTAAAACCCAAACTGCCATCAGCTGAGGATCGATCATTAAGAACACATTCATTTGTTTGTGGGGTCACCTGGATCGAACAATGACACATTAGGAGACATATATAATTTCACAAATAATAATATCACTGCATAAATAAATCAGTAAGGCTGGGGACATAGCTCATTCCCAGGATACTTGCCTAGCATGTACAAGGTTCTGTGGTTCAATTACTAGGACTAAAAAAAAGAAATAAAAGTTACATAAAGGGAAAATTTTGTACAAATTTATGCTATATAATAAAGAAAAATAACTTTAACAGAACATGTAGAGTTAAGACATCTGAGTGCTTGTGAAATCTTTTTGAAAGTTGAGATGGCTTAACTGTTAAAGACATGTGCTTTCAAAGCCAAATGGCCTATGTCTGATTCCATAGCACCCATGTAAAGCCAGATGCACAAAGTGGTTCATGTGTCTGGAGTTTGTTTATAGTGGCTGAAGGCCTTAACAAGCTCATTTTCTCTCTCTTCTCTCTCTCTCTCTGTCCTTGCATATAAATAATTTTTAAAAGATGAAAGAATGAGTATAAACCTGTAAAAACTCTTCAGTTGAAATACTGTCACTAGCAGTAAGCTATGTAAGGAATGTGTGGCTTTCCAAATGAGTCTAATTTTTTTATCAGTCTCTGTTCATAAGGTGAATGCACAACCATTGTAGTTGGTCAAGGAACTTCTGAAGAAATCTCAAAGGTATTAATGATTCCATTTTAATGATTTTGTTATTCTGAATTTTAGGGCTTTATATTGCAAAGTCAAAGTAAAACTACAAAAATTCTCAGGTTATTTTGTCAGATGATTAAAACAGAGATAGGAATATGTGATCAACACAGGATAAGCCAGTGAGACAGAAACCAACGATTCTCGACACAAAAACCCCTAAGCTCACAACATTAAAGTATCTTTAATACTCACCCACCATGACTCAGGGAACTGAGAGGAAGAGGGGGCGGAAAGATTGTGAGAGCCGTGGTGGGGGAGAATATCAGAGGCATGGCACACTTCAGTATCAACACACTTGGGTCAGGAGAACCTGGCTGAAGACTGGGTTATCCATGGTCCCCTACCACAGAGACTGATACAGTTGGCCCATGGAGGAGGATATCCAGCTGACTGGGGATGGGAAGGGGGGCAATGAGGAATTGGGGATAAAAACTCATTGTTGGCCCACTAAACAATGTAACTCATTATGGACAATTAAAAAAATAAAATAAAAAGAATATGTGATAAAAAAGATAGGTGGTAACCATTTATTAATCAAAAACAAAATTCAATTTAAGAAAAACAGAAAATGGAACATTTGTAAGAAAGAGGGTTTTGCAGAAGCAACCTATTGTGTTCTGCTTATGTTCAATGTTTTTCATTATCAATGTCAACATTAAGCACACTAAACTTCCAATGAGAAACAAATCTCCATTATCTGAGAAGATTAAACAAGTGATGATTTTTTTTTACTTTTTATGTTAATAGCAAACTAAGATACTTGTCCTAGTCAGCCACACACTTTTGGGATTAACCTCCAAACCAGCCAGTTATGGGAGGAAGGGATTTATTGAAGTTACAAGGGGAAGATTCATAATGGTGAAAGAGGCTGCCCCCCATCACAGGTCCAAACACAGAGAGAAACCCATTACTAACACCTCATTCACACAGGCAAAACAGGCAGAGGGAAGAGAAGAGGTTTCTTTCCCCTTTATATAGACTCAGGGTGGGGTCTTGCAACCCTATCCCAGACTTGCTGGCTTCCTGAGTCTCTGGAATTTCCTTCCTGAACTTCCCTCCCAGAAAGGGATGTTCATTTCTAGCTCCTCTGAGCTTCCTTCTTCTGCCTTCCTGTGACCCACCAAAGATTACTAAAAAGGTCAAGTTAATAAAAAAAACTTAAATATCACAGCATTTTAAGGTTAATTTGATATTGTGATGGTGAGGACCTCAGAGGTCATTAAGAATTGCATTGTTTTACACATTGCTGAATTACTTTGCTAATAACATTGTTAAGAAATGGTACCATGAAAAATACTAGTTTTCAATGTTCATATCACTTAAATATTGGTAAATTGAATATATTGATCTGTTTATTGAATGAGAAGCTGTACTTTCATGGATGTTCCAGGTCTTGTTTCCACTGCAAATGAACTCCAAATACATACACCACTTTGTACATCTAGCATTATATGGGTGCTGGGAAATTAAACCTTTGCCATCAAGCTTTGCAAGGAAGTATCTTTAACCACTGAGCAATCTTTCTAACCCTAAGCACCAAGTCTTTTTTACCACTGAGCCATCTCTCCAGTAATAGAACCATGTCTTTTAAGCTTTATTTCCCTAGCCCTTGGGATAGTGGGCTGAACTATGGCATAGACCTGGGTGTTAAAGGGTATTTTGCTGCTTGTATGAATGACACAGAATTATACATGAATTTGATTTTAATCTTTTAGGAAAAAGGTCCAGAATTACATCAATTGCACTGTTTAGTATCCATGGAAGTTTTATCTCAATGTAGTCTTTGATCACACTGTTTCATTGATGAGGATGAGGAGGATACTCAGGGTAATTATGATAACAGTAACAGAATGTTTGTTTACCTGAATCACAGAAGGGCTGAATATCTCTATGCCTTACTGAAATGCTTTGTTGAGATATAATTTGCATACAGTGACATGCTCTTATTTTTAAAAATATGTTTTTTTTTTTATTTATGAGAGAGAGAGGAGAGAGAAAAAATGGGCACACCTGGGACTCTTGGTTTTACAGATGAACTCCAAATGCACTTTATGTGTCTGGTTTTATATGAACATTGGGGAAATTAAACCTGGGCCAGCAGGCTTTATAAGCAAGTGCCTTCAATTGCTGAGCCATCTCACCAGTCCCTTTTTTTATTATAAGGAGAAACTTTGTATGAATAAGTCACATGTTGGTATATTTTTTCTATAGACAAAATATCATCAGTATAAATATGGTACAGAAATTTTGTACTTTACAATAGCAATGAGAAGCTCTTGGAGTTTTGTCAATGGTATTACTATTTTATATATATACATATGATTTTACGTATATTATTTATTTTATTAATAAGTAGAAACTCTCTGTGTACAAGTCTTGTGTTGGTACCCCCATTTCCCTCCTCCCTACCCCTATTCCACTGAAGACCCTCCTCAGTGGGATTGCCAGAATGCTCAATGGGATGGAGGGCTATGAGTTGTGCAAACAGCAGACTTTTTTGGGGGGGGTGGGGGTAAAGGGGGGCAATGTATATGGATATTTCTGCAACCATGGGTCTTACAATTTTCCACCCCTTATATATTTTTTAATGTCAGGAAAAAAATTTATTAATTTCTCAGGACATAGTTGAATAATATAGAGACATTTGTGTTTGTCTTCATTTTGCTGGTTATTTTTACTGTTGCTTTAATAAATTAACCAAAACTAGTCTTATCTATTTTAGCAGTCTTTTTAGTACCTTATAGGCCTGCATTAATCTCTTTCCTATCTAAAGGCTCTTCTATAACTTAAGGCTAGATGTTATAACCTAGTCAAAGAGCAGTTTTACAAGTAACATCTTCACATGATCTAACTATTGATATGTAAGTAATTCATGCTACAGGCTTTTAAACTCATTGTTTTTAGACAAATGTGAAACTAAAGCAGGAACAAAATTTTACAACACATTTATACAATACATTTATAGACCACAAGCAGATAATGTTGTGAGAGTTGACTCTTGACCCCAGATCCATTGGAACAAGAATATAGAAATAAGTGCTACCAAGAGGCAATAACTGTTTGCGACAATAAGTATGCTTAATCTGATTTACACTTTATATAATCTGGTCACATATCAAATTATGATTCCCTGATAACATGTGTAATGTTTAAATTTTATGTAAGAGTAAATGAAATATTCACAAAGCAAGTTAAGAAGGAAAACTCATCGCTATTTTTTGCTTCATATACTTTAAACATTATTTTGGTCGTCATTGATGAATATATGATGAAACTCTTCATTTTTCTTCATTTTGCTAATCTTTAATTTAGAGTATGTTATTTTAAACTGAAAAATACCTTACATTATAAGAATTACTAGTTTCAATGAATCATGCAATTTTTAAATTTTCAACCATGTGCATTGAGCTTAGTCTATTATTTAAATAATACTGTTTGTATATCTTAATATTCATACATTTTGAAAGTATCACTATAATATCTGAATAGATCCATCAACTCAAATTATTCTTCTTGGCCCCCTTTTTTAAACTATCTTTTTTTTGCATTTTCTTGCAACCTCAGGATCTGTTTTTTTTCACTGTATATTAATTTATATAATTAACCACTAGTCTATTTTTATCACTATATATTCATTTCCTAGAATTTTATATATGTGACAATTTCTCATAAGTTTAAACATACTTTTATGATAAAACTAGGAAATTCTTACTTAATATATTGATACATAAAAGTAAAAACATCTATCCATAAATATTCTAATATCCGTAATAGCCTACATCTCAAACAATTGCAAATAAATTGAATATTTTCAAAGAGTTGAGCTGATAGTATACCACTATGTATACAGTGCAATACTACCGAGAAATAAGATAGAATGAGCAATTGATCCATATAATAACATGGGTCAATTTTTAAATCATTATATTCATACAAATTAATATATTATACCAGATTCTACTCTCTTAAGTTCATAAACAGTTAAAAATAATGTTCCCAATACACAGAACATTTGTTGCAATTGGGAAGGTTCTGACTAGAAGGAAGGACCAGGATATATTCTCTTTGTGATGAAATGGTCTAATCTTTATGATGTAGTATATTTATGAAGACATAAATCAACTACTGAAAGTGAAGCTATATTTGACTTTGTGTAATTTTAACACAGAGAAAATAATTATTCTTTGTCCTTTTAAACTAATATGGGCTTAGAGGCATGGAGGTTGGAATGGTTAAGCAGGTTGTCCATATACTCCATCTTTTCCTTTTTAATTCAGAAATGGTCTGAAATTTCATGCTTAGTTTGTTGGTTTTTGTATAAGATTCATTAAAATAACCTCCAGTGATAATTTTTAACAATAATCTACAACCCCAATGCCATAAAAAAGCTTTAGAATTTACTTTCCAAGTAAACTTAAAACCCAATATTCAAATTACTATCAATTTCAAATTATAATCTAGAATTTAGAGACTATATATCAACTAATTACCAGATACCAAGTTTATCCTCAAAACCTAACATTTTTATATCACTTAGTTCCTAAATTATATAACATCATGAAAGTAAACACAATGAATTTTTTTGAGATACTGTCTCACTCTAGCCCAGGTCGACCTCAAATTCATTTTGTAGGCCAGGTTGGTTCTCCAAATGCAGTCTCCCAAATACTGGGATTAAAGGTGTGAGCCACCATGCCCAACTAGCAATGAATATTTTTCCCCAAGATAGGGTCTTGCTCTAGCCCACGCAGACCTGGAATTCACTATGTAGTCTCAGGGTGGCCTCCAACAGACAACAATTCTCCTATCTCTGCCTCTGTAGTGCTGAGTTTAAAGATGTGTGCCAACATGCCCGTCCTAACAATGAATTTTTTGACACACTGCTTTAATGACTAAAAGCATTTAAGTTTGAACATTTAATGTTAATATAGATATATAATATATAAATATGCATATAATATAGATATATCATATTATATAAATATACATATGAATTAATATAAATATACATTAAGACTAAAGATTGTGCCTCTACTGTCCAACTTAAGTGCATAAAAATATGAAAGACCATGTCTCCTAACCATTTTAATTGCTATATAATGGCTAACTATATTATTGAAGTACTCATATGGAAGAGTTTGGAGCTTTGGGCAAGTAAAGCATCAAAATGCTACAAGCAGAGGTTGATGGGCCATTCTGGTGGGAGTTTGGAAGACCAGAATGCCAAGAAAATGGTTAACAATAAAGACTGTTCCCTGTGCCCATAAAGATTCAGAAGGGAAGGAGGAATCCATAGGGATCTGAATAGAGTCCATTTATGTTACATTCTGTCAAACAACAAAAGACAAATTAAAAATAAAAAAACCTGGAGCTTATTCTGGGCATTCCCAGAAACCTGAAACTGGAATTTAAAAGTACTAGACCAAGTTGTTGGTGGAGGAATTTTTAAGAGGATGTCATCTAGCTGTGGCATGGTTATTGCTTAGTTCTCTTAGATTTATAGTGAGACAGCATAATATTAAAATGTGTAGTTTGATGAGAATAACATAAGGATGTTGCAGACAAGGTGAATAAGGAGAAAGCAGCTATAAGTGGTAAAGATAGTGGCATAAGAAAAGAGAAACTGCCTGTTCTGCAATGAAACAGTACAACACAGACCCTGAGGGTTAGAGTTCATCCTTGCTGGATATGGATTAGCAGAATTTGATGCTTGTTTTTAGGATTTTGGTCTTCCTTTGGGTTATTCTTTCTTTGCTTTGCCCTCATTTCTCTATTTTGAAATGGAATTCATTATTCATTATATATTCCAAGTATGTAAATTGCTTTTTTACTTCACTGGTGATATTAGCTATTTTTCTTCTTCATGTGACAAATAATTGACAAAAAAAAAACAAATAAAGGACGATTTATTTTGGCTCATAGTTTGAGGGTACAGACTGTCCTAGCATGTAAAGCATGAAACCAGTAGGTTACATTTCATCTGTAAGCAAGAAGCAATGTGAAGTAAGTCACTGCTGATATTCAGCTAATTTTCTCCTTTAAATTTTGTCCTATGCATAATGCATAAACAGTTTATGGTGTGTCCACCTTCATAAATTAAAACTTTCTGAATAAAACCTTCATAAATAACCACACATATATACCCATGGTGAGTTTGCATCCTATAAGTTGATTATGAAAATTGATGTTCCTTAGTTTTTCTTTTGTTTTATTTTTTAATGGAAGGTCTTATAGATAGGGTTTTAATCCATTTGGAAGTAAATTTCTTTCTTTTTTTTTAATTTTCAGGTTGAGTCAAACCCAGGGCCTCAAACATTTTCTTCAAGCTCTTCTACTAAGCCATCATGTTTATTTTTATATATGATTTTAGATAGGGGACCATTTTCATTCTTCCAGTTTTTCCTTTAATAGTTACTGACAAGACTGTCCTTTAAATTATTGCTAAAATGAAGAACTCTGGAATACTATGGAGGAAAGTGGTATGGAAAATCTTTTGGCATTTTGCCAATTGATTGGGACCATTTTTGGCAATGAACATTTTTATAAATCTGAAGCTACTTAATTTGTGGAAAAAATGTTAAAGCTTGTGTTAATTCCTGAAAGCACTTTTGAGAATTTCCTTTGCTCTACTATAATACATAATGTTTATCTGATGCACATTTGGTAGGCAGGTAACTGAATGCAGAGTAAATGTACCTCCTTATAGAACAAAGTGAGTTCTTTCAGGAACAAGGTTTATTAGATTTCCTAAGATCTTGTCATGGTTTGATCCAGGTGTCCACCACAAATGAATGTGTTCTGATAGATCGATCCTCAGCTGATGGCAATTCTTCATGGATCATTCTGGTCAGAGTTGAAAGACCTGAATGTAATGAGAACTATGGCCTGTGAGGTTTAGCTTATGAGGGGGAGAAAGAACTTGGTCAGGACTATGCCAGAAGCAGTTTGTGTGAGAGCCTTGCTGCGTTCTTCCTGCCTGTGTCCTGGAAATCTGTGCAGGGTTGTTTTACGTAAAGATGGACTGGTGTGAGCAGATGGAAATGGCACAGAAAGAAGATCTTTGGGTCGAAACTGCTGCCTGTTCACCTGCAATTGTTTGAGAGATGAAAACCATTGAGATTGGGTCAGCTGGTCTGCACTGGAACAACAGGAAGAATGCGGACTTTAGAAGTAAGGGGCCTGAATGCTTTAATCCCCCCTGGATTAACAAATTGGTAGCCCACCTGGTTCTGTGGAATGGAGATTGGTTAGAAAAAGAGGATCATTGGATTTGCAACACAGTTTGTTTTTGAAAAATGGCCATCGGCATGTGAAGCAGGTGTGCAAGGTTGCCTGCATGGAGCCTGATGGACCCATGAGGATAAACTGTGGGTTGCAATGGAGACCCAAAGAGTTCCAGGACTATGGATGGGTGCCAAGGCGAGCTGCCAGCACCGGATAACGTTTTCCCAGACTGTGAGTAGGCGAGCTGGAGGGGCGGAATTGAATCTCCAAGAGACTTGTGTTTTTGGTTAGAATCATTGAACTTGGAGTTACGAGATTGATGATGCCCTGTTTGTTTTAAATCTTGTATTGGTCAATCTGCTTTTGCTGTGCCTCATGTTTTGCATTGTGAATGTTCTGTGCCATTACGGGTTTATTTTTGGTATTATGGCTCAGTTGAAAGCTGTGAGGACTTAAGAGTTGAGCTGAATGCATTGTATTTACATCATGTAGGATTATTAGTTTGTGGGGGCCAGGAGCGGACTGTCATGGTTTGATCCAGGTGTCCCCCACAAATGAATATGTTCTGATAGATCGATCCTCAGCTGATGGCAATTCGGGAAATAGAACCTTACTAGAGCTGTGTTGTTGGGGTAGGCTTTTGGGGGTTATAAGCCAGTTTCCCCTTGTCAGTATTTGGCACAACTTCCTGCTGCTGTTTGCAGTGCTGTGGCAGAGGTGATGTCCAGCCCTCTGCTTATGCCATCGTTTTCCCTGCCAGGATGGAGTCTCCCCTTGAGTCTGTAAGCCAAATAAACCCATTCCTCCACAAGCCGCTTTGCTTGGGTTCTTTCTGTGCAGCAACTAGAAAGCTGCCCGCAACAGATCTATTTCCAAATCTAGGTTCAATGAGTTCTAAGTCCTCACCTGTAAATACTGCTTTAAAATATGCAGCGTCTGGGCTGAAGAAATGGCACAGCAGTTAAGGCACTTGCCTGCACTAATGATCCAGGTTCAATTCCCCTGTTCCCACATGAAATCAGATGCACAGAGGCACGTGTATCGGAGTTTGTTTACAGCAACTGGAGGCCCTAGTACACCCATTCTCTCTGTTTCTTTTTTCTCTGTCTCTCTCTGCTTGTAAATACATAGGTAAAAATACTTTTAAAAATTGTACAGATTCTAAAGATAATATTTTTACAGTGATGGTCAAGAGACTTGTAAGAATGTGATTTTACTATGTTTTATAAGGATATAACAGGAACCTATTTAAAATTACTCAATGTAAATGTTAAGATAATTATTTCAATATTTAATTTATTTAGTATTAAGTAGTTATGGGTTGCAGCTGTTGGGGGCAGGCAATTCACCTCTTTAGTCATCTTCAACATCAAAGGAACAAATGGACGAAAAGCCCCTACTCCCTTCTCAGGAGGAAGAAAAAAAAAACATCACTGGTAAAGAAGGTCTGAGTTTAAAGGAATTTCTGTAAATAAACAAACAGATGGATGCCATGAGATTAGAGTGACCACTTAGATGTGGCCAGGATGTGGGTTAAAAGGCCATGAGCCACCTGTGAGCCATAAATAATAGCAGATAACTGTTTAGAAAAAATAGCGGATAAATGTTTAGTAGAGATTGTAGAGAACTGTGAAGTTCCCATGCTTGTAACCTCAAACAACCAACTATATGCCATAAATTAATAGATAACTATGAAATGTCATATGCCTGAAAACTAAAACCTATAAAACCTAGTGAAGAAGGCAGAAGGGGGTCCGGGGACAGAGGTTCGACTTTTGAGCCTAATCCCAGACCTCAGCATGCTGAACAATAAAAATCTCATTGTGTGAATTGCATTATCGTGTCTTCTGTTCTACGAGGAGTGCTCGACTTCGGACCTCAACACAGCAAGTATGTACAGCTTCACAGGAAGCATTGGAATCATTGAATGTTCTTATTTTCAAGATCCATAATGGCATTTAGAGGTTATGTTAGCATATGTAAAAATGCATCACACACATTAATATCGTAAGAAATATAATTTCAATTTAAACATTTTTCATTATGCCCATATGCAAAACTTACTCTGAGCCAGAAATTTCATCTCTTATTGAACCTTAATTTAGGTCACAAGAATGTAAAAGAAATGATCACAGATTCTTTCACACTGAGATGTAGGTGATGACTGCTTAGATTATATTTATATCAAATAATTCATTTTACCAAATTCACAGAATGGGCCCAAAGACTGCAACCACAATAGTAACTCTGAAAAACATTCAAACAGATTTTGGATGTTACTTGAGGAATTTGAGGAGCAAGATGTCCTTTTAGAATTTGAAAATTAAACTAAACAGTTCTACAGTTCCCTGAGGAAAACTTTATTTTAATCATTTTTCTTTTTTAAAAAATAAATATTTATTGTCCATAATGAGTTACATTATTTAGTGGGCAAACAATGCACTGTTATCCCAAATTCCCCAATTCCCCCCCTTCCCTGTTCAGTTGGATATCCTCCTCTGTAGGCTGTCTGTATTAGTCCTTGTGGCAAGGGATCCTGTATATCTCATCCCAGTCTTCCTGGCCCAAGTGTGTTGTTACTGATGGGTGCCATGCCTCTGGACAGTCTCCCCCACCACGGCTCTCACAATCTTTCCACCACCTCTTCCGCTCAGTTTCCTGAGTCGTAGTGGGTGAGTATTAAGGCTGCTTTAATGTTGCGAGCTTAGGGGTCCTTGTGTCGAAAAT
>PVHP010026135.1:0-24912 GCA_004024765.1 Zapus hudsonius
ATGGACCAGACATTCTATTTAAACACTGCAGAGGTCCATGGACCTTTCTCTAAAGAAGATCATATTATAGGACCCATACGTAGTAAGTCTTAGCAAACACAGGGAAATTGAAATAACCTCTTGTGCTCTACCTAACCACAATGGAGTGAAGCTAAAAACCAACAGCAAGAGAAACTACAAAGCATATGTAAATGCGTGAAGATGAAACAGTACACTACTGAATGATAAATGGAAGAAATCAGGAAGGAAATAAAAAATCCTTAGAATCTAATGAAAAACAAAACACAACACACCCAAATCTATGGGTTATAATTAATTAAAACAGACCTAAAAAGGAAGCATATAGCTACAAGTGCCAATTTAAAAAGTCAGAGAGATCTCAAATAACTTAATGCTGCACCTTAAAGACTTGTAAAAACATGAACAAACCAAACCCAAAAGCAGCAGATAGAAATAATATCAGAGGGGAAATTAATGAATACAAAAAAATCAACAAAACAAAGAGTTGTTACTTTGAAATGATAAACAAATGGACAAACCCTTAGCCAAAGGTAAAAGGGAGGCATTACAACAGAAACCAATGAAGTTTTAAAAATCTTAGAACATATCTTAAGAATGTATAGTCCACTAAACTAGAGAAACTAAAAGAAACAGATGGATTTCGGGACTGGAGAGACGGCTCAGTGGTTAACGCTCTTGCCTGCAAAGCCCAATGGCCTGGGTTTGATTCCCAAGGACTCATGTAAAGCCAGATGCACAAAGTGGCGCATGCATCTGGAGTTTGTTTGTAGTGGCTGGAGGTCCTGGTGGGCCCATTCTCTCTGTTTCTCTTCTGTCTCTCTCTCTGCATGCAAATAAATTAATTTTTTAAGTAGATGGCTTTCTAGCTATATATAATTTACCAAAAGTATATCAAGATGAGAATAATCACTTAAACAGACTTTATATCAAGCAATAAAATAAAAATTATTATCAAATAGGGCTGGGAAGATGGCTCAGCGGTTAAGGCACTTGTCTCCAGTGCCTAAGGCCCCCGGTTCAATTCCCCAGGACCCACATAGGCCAGACCCACAAGATGGTGGCCTTGGTGCTCTCTCTCTCTCTCTCTCTCTCTCTCTCTCTCTCTCTCTCTCTCTCTCTCTCTCCTGTATCTCTCTGCTTGAAAATGAATAAATAAAAATTATTTTTAAAAAAATTATTATCAAATAAATCACCCAAATAAGAGTCCAGGCCTCAATGGATTCACTGGTGAAATTCACCACGCCTTCAAAGAAGATCAATGTTTCTCACACTATTGCATAAAACAGAAAAGAAGGAACAGGACCAGACTCTCCATGAAGCCACATGACCCTAACATCGAAACCAGACAGACCGCAAAGACCAACCTCCCTTAGGAACATATATGCAAAGTAACACTTGCCAACCAGATTCAAGAGCACAACAAAAAGACAACTGTAACCAAGCTGGCTTCATTACAGAGATGAAGCAATGTTTCAACATATGCAATAAATGTATCCTATAAATGTACTAAAGGACAAAAATCACATGGCCATCTCAATAGATACAGAAAAGGCTTAAAAATTTATTTACTTATTTGTATAAATGTGTGTGTGTGTCGGTGTGTCAGGGCCTCTTGCCAGTATAAATGAAGACTAGATCCTTGCCTATGGGTGGGAACCGAACCTTGGGTGGGGGCTTTACTAGCAAGTACCTTTAACTGCTAAGCCATCTTCCCAGGCAGAATGTTGACAAAATCCAACATTCTTTCATGACAAAAGCCATGAAGAAATTAGGAACAGAAGAACCATATCTCAACAAAATAAAGACTACATGTGAAGAAACTGTAGTCAACATTATACTAAATGGTGAAAACCTCAAAGGGTTTCTATTAAAATCAGGAACATGACAAAACTATTCACCTTCTCCACTCTTATTCAATATAATGCTTAAACTCTTATCAAGAGTAATAAAGAAAATACAATTTAGGAATGAAGAGATCAAAGTATTCTCATTTGAAGATGACATGATTCTATACCTGAGACCCTAATGACTCTGCCAGCAAAGTAGCAGGGTACAAAGTCAACACGTAGAAATTAGCAGCCTTCTTATCTACAAATAGACTGAGAAAGAAATCAGGAAAACACTCCCACTCACAACAGCCCTATTTTTGATAAAGATATATATATATATATATATATACATATATATATGGCAAGGCACTGAAGAAAAGAGGGTCTCTTCAACAAAAAAAACTGGATACCCGTATATGGCAGAATGAAGCCGAATCCCTCTCTCCCTGCAGAAAAATCAGCTTCAAATGGATTAAAGAATTGAACTGGAGGCTTGAAACTCAAAGTATTAGAGAAAAGTAGGGAAAACGCTTTAGGATATGGAGCTAGGCCAGGGCTTTCTGAACAGGACTCCAATCACGGGGAGTCAAGGCCAATGACTGACAAGCAGGGCCTTAGGTAACTGGAATGCTTACTTACGATCAGCAAAGTGAACATCTAGTAGCTGAGACTGAAAATCTCTGCTAGGTAAGCATCTGACAGAGAGCTCGTGTTCAGAACGCACAGCAGTCAAAACACTAAAAGGCCTGGGGAGACGTCCCAGTGGCTAAGGGCACTTGCTTGCACCCAGGTGAAGCCAGGCAGACTGGAGACAGACCACAGGCCAGCTAGACTGGTGCCCAGGAAGCAGCAGAACAAAGAAACAAGGAGATTCTGTCCAAACACCCCACGGCTGTCCTCAGGCATCTACTAGACGATGATGAGTCTTCATCAGAACAGTCCCCTAACTACTTCTACAGAATTTTTAGGTGGTCTTGTATTTGCAGTTCTGAGTCTTTATAGAGGAATGGATAACTTATAAAAAGTTAGATCAATCAGGACTAGTTGGAAAGAAAGGATTCAAGTGGAGCGGGACAGAGAGGAGGGACAGCAGGTGTGGTGGCGCACGCCTTTAATGCCAGCACTCAGGAGGCAGAGGCAGAAGGATCGCTGTAAGTTTGAGGCCAGCCTGAGACTACACAGTGAATTCCAGGTCAGCCTAGGCAAGAGCGAGACCCTACCTTGAAAAACAAAATAAAAATCAAGAGGGACCAAGGAGGGTGGTGGTGGTGGGGATTAGGATCATGGTGGTTGTGCATATTTATGGAGGTTTTCAATAAAAACTTTTGAAAAAGTTAGGTCAAGAGGCCTTGCTTGCTCGAAAGTCTTAACGACATCATTCTATTGGAACGTGATGTCTTCCTTCCATACTGTAACCATACTGATTGTCAACTTGACACACACAGAATTACCTAGAAGACAGATCTCTGGGCTTGTCTGCAAGGGAGCTTCCTGACCAGGCCAACCCAAGTGGGAAGACCCACACTAATTCTGGTGGCAACCACTCCAGGAGCTGGGGTCCAGCTAAGCACCAGCACCGCCTCTGCCTGCTTCTTGGTTATCGTCAATCCCGTCACGATGCCACCTGCCGTGATGGATGATGCCTTCAAACTACGCAAAAGACACTTTCCTTCCTTAAAGTGCTTTTTGTCGCTGCATCAAGTGAAGTAACTAATACACTTAGAAGCCCTCCACCTGCCTCCTCCGGCCCTGACAAGTAGACAGTAATCCCCTATCCGCCAGGTGCGCAGGCTCTTCCCGTGGATTCTGTGCTCGCCTGTCCCTGCTGCCTCCCGCACTTCACCTCTGCCTGCACTGCCAGGGTCACCTCCCAGCCAACTCCTGGCTTCCAGTGCCTGTGCTAGCGTCACTGCTAGACTAAGATGGCCTAGCTTCTGCTCCCGCTCCGTGACTCCCTGTCCAGACCCTTAGTCCTGGAGTGTAAGCTGGCCTGGAAGCTCCAGAACTGTTCCTTCACTGCCATGGGCACCTCTGAACCCCAACACAGAAAGAAGGCCAACATTCAGTTCACTGGGGACATATGTCCCCCCAGGATGGAGGTTACAAGGGCAGCAAAGCCCCCAGACACTCCTGTTTTGATGTATTCACACGCACACCAGTTGTTAGACTCGAAGCCTGAAGCAAGCAACAATGGGGCATGTTTCTTACAAACAGGAGGAAACCTACCTGGTAAAGGCAAGCTGCTGTCCCAAGGAAAAATGCAATGATGTAATTAAAATCCTCAGTATCACTCTACAGAAAACAAAATACAAGATTAGATTTTTACTGGAAGCACATACTTCCAACAACAATCCCCCAAGTAAGAATGGCAATGTTAGCCGGGCGTGGTGGCGCACGCCTTTCATCCCAGCACTCGGGAGGCAAAGGTAGGAGGATCGCCATGAGTTCAAGGCCACCCTGAGACTACATAGTGAGTTCCAGGTCAGCCTGCGCTACAGCGAGACCCACCTTGAAAAACCAAAAAAACAAAAAAGAATATGGCAATGTTTATGAAGTCAAAAATTTCACAAAGTGGCATATAAAAATGTCTAATGACACAGGCTTAATCCCAGCATTTGGGAGGCAGAGGTCAGAGGATCGCTGTGAGTTCGAGGCCACCCTGAGACTACAGAGTGAATTCCAGGTCAGCCTGGGCTAGAGCGAGACCCTACCTTGAAAAAAATATCTCATTTTCTAAAAGAGAAACATAAAATCCACCAAGGGAGGCTGAGGAAGATACACGTGTTCTTCTGTGTCAACTTGGCCTCCGTCGCCTCCATTTCACCCAAGAGAAGATGAACATCACAGTCAGTTCCCTCAGAATGCAAAAGCCTCATCCTGCTAAAGTCCCAGAGGCTGACAAGGTTCCTTCTGCTCACAAAGCCGATACTCAAGTAAAAACTGACCAGCGCATCACTCAACTGTCCAATAGCAAAAGGTGACATGCTTAACAGAGCTGTGCCGACTGCAAAGCTCGTCCACTAGAGGGCGCTGGATCCCAGAGGAATCAGGACTGGTTAGTGACGCCCTTACAGACCCATAACCACATAACAGTTCTCTTTAGGCTCCTATGATCCTCATCCAACCTCTTTCAAGGGATTTCTGAACTAGGACGTGACGCTCACACAGGAGTGTGTTCTATGGAGGAACTCACACTTGACCCTTTCCCTTAAGGAAAATACTTTTTTTTCTGAGACAGGGTCTCACTATGAATGCCAAGCCTCAGTCCCTCAAGTACTGTGATTACGAGAAATGTGCCCTAAGAGCTGGTCTATAAATGTATTTTTACAAGAAACCTAATGATACATTTGTACTGTGCTTCACATTGGATCATACTTTCCCAAGTAAATACTGCTCAAGCCTTGAGTGTGCGAGTATTTACAAGCTGCATTATTTTAGATCATTCAACTTCTTCTTTAGAAATAGAAAGTTGGCTACTTCTGCTTTGGGGAAGCTACTCCAGTTTCAGAGCACATCGACGCTCAGTCTAAAACCTTCTCCCTACAGAGTGAGGCGGTCCCTGGCGGTGCAGATAGCCATCTAGTTACAGCCTGACTTGCAGACCAGCATTTGTCACATGACGGCATCGGCCTAATTATAATTAGTATGTTGTTTCAAAACTGATCCTTAGAGAAGCGCATGCGATGACCGGTTGTGGTGGCACACGCCGGTAGGATATTGCTGAAGAGGCGGAGGCAGGAGGATCATGAGAAGCGCATGCGATGAAAGCACCCACGAGGGTCAGTTCACACTACGCTCAGAACAAAGTGAGGAGGCAGGTGAAAATAACCTAATTTACACATTACTTTGAACACAAAATCAAATTTACTAACTTGAAAAATACCCATCCTAAACGTCTTCATTCTGAACTTATATATCAAAGAAAAACTTTAAAGCTACATATTTTAAGCTAAGCAGCAGTTATTAATCTAGAATAAGCAAGCTTGTCTTTAAACAACAGCAACAGCATGGCAGGAATGCTGACTCACAAGAGACCACAGGACTGCTGACTCATGAGACCTCAAATCTAAATGTGCCTCAAGCACAAAATGATACACAAGGAGAGGAATGTAGCGAGCATTTGTGGCGTTCAAACAGTATTTAGAATTCTAGGTTTTCCAAAAGTAATCCTTAGTACCTATGTTATTCATACTCAAACTGTACAATGTATTCTTCACTAAATCTAAAACGATAATCCTCTTAAATCAAGTGTTAATGAACCTGAGGCGCATCTGGAGCTGCCTTTCCCCCTCTTCCGCACCGTGATCTGAATAACTCACTGCAGATAACTTCTGAGGTTTATAGACAATGCTACACAGAGGACTGCTTCAGAAAGATCTACTTTTAACCAAAAGTTATCTACAGTGTCTGCAGAGATTATTCCTAACACAAAATAAAATACACCACAGAGAAGACTAAGAATGTTTTACATGTAATGGTTGGAGTGAAGATAAAAATAAACTTCGGGGTTAGCTGGGGATGGCTCAGCGGTTAAGGTGCTTGCCTACAAAGCCTAATGACCCAGGTTCGATTCCCCAGTACCCATATAAAGCCAGATGTGCAAAGTGGCACATGCATCTGGAGTTCATTTGCAGTGGCTGGAGGTCCTGGCACACCCTCTGTTTGTACATACTTTAAAAAAATTACCTTTATCAATATGAGTGTGAATAATAATAAATGAACTCTCATGAGGGAAAATTAAGTGATGACCTCAGATCACCAGTTTTATGTGTTTTTCTCTCAAGGAAATGGGACTAAGGATGTACTTTTAAAATTTGTTTGCATCCCTGACCTACACTACAAACTACAAACTGTTTAAAACCCCTTTCTATCTATCACTGTGTCCACCTACATTCTGAAATGTCATCATACTCTGTTCTCTGCCTCTCCTCGGCTCCATCTTTTAGGTGGAACGTCAGATCTTCAGAGGACAGACATTTCCAGTGCTTCATCGGTCAACCTCACCACAAGTACCTAGCCCTCACCACACTGTTCTCAAAGCAGGTCTCAAATCCCGGAATCTCTATTTGTGGTGCAATGACTTTCCAAAGACAGTAATTCTCACTTAAATAATGACAGGATCAGAAAGTGCTGGAAAATCTTTTTAAACTACCCATAGTTGGCAAATGACTCGTGGATTACATTCCCTCCAACTATGTACCTTGTTTCCCTAAGCCTTTCTCTTCCAGCCAGGGTCTCAGGAATCTCAATAACTAACGTGTGTATGGAATAAGGCATGTGATATCACAATATAATGATTTCATAACAATGCTGAGGGAGAACACAGCCAGGGGCAAATGCCTCCAGTTTCCAGATCATTAGCTGGAGAGATGGCTCAGACATTAAAGACGCTTGCTTGCAAAGCCTGATGGCCTGGATTCAATTCCCCAGTACCCATGGAAAGCCAGATGCACACGGTGCCGCATGCACCTGGAGCTCATTTACAGTGGCAGGAGGCCCTGGAGCACCCATCCTCACTCTGTGTGCCTGCCTCTTTCTCTGTCCCTCAAATAAATAAAAGTATTTTTTTTAAATCTCATATAGGGCTGAAGAGATGGCTTAGCGGTTAAGGTATATGCCTGCAATGCAGAAGGACCAGAGTTCAATTCCCCAGTGCCCATAGATGCATAAGGTGGCACATGTGTCTGGAGTTGATTTGCAGTGGCTGGAGGCCCTGGCTGCCCATTCTCTCTTTGTGTCGGCCGGCCGGCCTGCCTGCCTGCCTGCCTCCCTCCCTCCCCTTCTCTCTCTCTAATAAATAAATAAAATATATTCTTAAAAATCTCATATAAACCAAAGTACAGCTTCCTAGATTAGGTAAGACAGAGATGTCGCTGGAATCTCCTGGGAAAGCACAAACTATGGGCTGTACTTTCACCTGCCACCCAGTGGCGTTGCACCTAAATGAGCCCCCGCGCCTAGAGGGACAGCATGCTTCCCCTTTCATTTCCTTAACTTATGAAGGAGAAGGTGTTTGCTTTCAGGATGGCTTTATCTCGTCGTATAGTTGTGACTGAGTGGTTAACGTGATACACTTGAAGTCCACTGGGGTCTTCCCTACACAGGTTCAAATCCTGCCAACTTAGATTATAATGTTTTGGGCTGGGGAGATGGCTCAGCAGTTAAAGGCTGCTGGACCAGGTTCAATTCCCTAGTACACACGTAAAGCCAGATGCACAAAGTGGCACGTGCATCTGGAGTTGGTCTGCAGCAGCAAGAGGCTCTGACGTGTTCATTCTCTACTCACAAACAAATGAGAAAAAAAACACGATTTTTTTTAAAATCTAGCATCTCATTATCTTTTGTTTTTTAAAATATTTTATTTATTCATCTTCAAGCAGAGAAATACAGAGATAGAGAGACAGAGGGAGAGAGCACCAGGGCCACCACCTTGTGGGTCTGGCACATGTGGGTACTGGGGAATTGAACCCAGGGCCTTAGGCACTGGAGGCAAGTGCCTTAACCGCTGAGCCATCTCTCCAGCCCAAACACAATTTTTAGAGAAGCTTTAGGCTTAGAGAAAATTGAGTGGCGTTTTCACAGAGCTCCTCACTCCCCTGCTTGGTTTCTCCTATCAACAACTCGCATTAGTGTGGTACACGTGTCACAAGTGAACCAGTACGGCACATTCTCACCTGCCTCAGCCCTCTGTGTGCACAGGGGCCACTCTGTGGGGTTGTGACAAATGTGTACGGGAGGGTCCCACTACTACAGTAACAGAACTGTTTCACTACTCTTAAAATCCCAGCCTCCAGACAGCCTGCTTCCTTTGATGCCCTGGCAGCCATCGACTGTCTGGCAGGAAGTCAGAGGAGGAATGACATGGCGAGCGGCTTTTTCATGGGGACCCATTCACGAAGCTCAGCTTTCCCGTGTCTCTCTGCAGCTTTGAACGCCAGTCCACTGTGTGGAGTGCAGTTACCCACTCATCCTTGGAAGGCAGGAAGAGTGGATGGCTGATGAAAGCCTTCCTGGGCAGCAAGGGCTTCTGCGCTGGCGAAACTTTCTGTCATCGGTGCTGCTGGATGACAGGGGAGGCGCGGCTCCGTTCTGCGATCCCTGTTCTACTCTGTCGGCTGAGCCCCTCCTCTATTCTAACAGGTGTGCAGTGGAGTCACCGGTTCTGAAATCTGCGTCCCTAATGACATAGAACGAACAGCGCCTTCTCACACGCCCAGCTGCCATCCACCGTCTTCTTGGTGAGCCAGCCATCCAGATCTTTCTACCACGACTGACCAGGCTATCTGCTTATTTCTGAGTCTTAAGAGGTCTTCCTTTATCTAATACACTTTACAACTTCTTTTTCCTGGTCTGTGGCTTTTTTTCTCTGTAATTATCTTTCACAAAGTAGAATTTGATAGATTTAATGCAGTTCAACTGACCATTTTTTCTTTCATAGCGCTTTTGATACTGTATCTAAGAAGTCATTGCCAAGCCCAAGGTCACATAGGTTTTCTTGTACCTCACATGCAGGTCTCTGATCTACTCGAGTCAATCTTTATCTGCGTCTGACTCCTCCTTTTGCATGAGGACTTCCAGTTGTCCCAGCATCAAACGTCAGAATGACTGGCCTTTCTCCACTGAGCTGCTTTTGTTCCTTTGTCAGAGATCAGGTAGCCATAGGGACGGACGGGGTCTGTTTCTGAGCTCTCAGTTCTCTCCTTTAGTCTTTTTCCAACACACTGTCTTTCTCACTGCAGCTTTCCAACATTGTTCTTCTTGCACGCTGAATAGATGACTCTGCATGTAAGGAGGAACGCGATCTGCCCCTGGTTCCTGACACAAGGAGAACGTCTCTTCTACTCCCAGGTTGAACACATCCACAGGTGAGGAGGGGCAGAAGTGCCTGCACTCGGGGCCTTCCTGACCTCTCCCCGTGTGCCTCTCTTCACTTGGTTGTTTGTTTTCAATCGACAGACCAAGATGGGAAGAACTGAACAATAGAGTCCTCTTCTCTCTGAACTGGATTTTTCTATTTCTATCTTTTGATTTCTTTTATCAAAATTTCTTTTATATGATCATATATAAGTTTTGAATGTATAATTACCACCTTTAGTGTTGATATAAATGGCATTGCTTTTACCTTCTGCAGCGCGCTCCTCGACCAGCGACTGCTTTTATAGGGAAAAGGGACACGGATCGTCCCATGACGGCTCCTGCTTGCCACCACCAGACGCCATGGGATTGGCTAGGATCAAGAGATCAAGCATGCGCAAAAGCTTGTGACCTCCTTGCTAACAAAGTAGTCTTCCATTGACCTTTTAGCTACTAAAGTAGTCTTCCATCCAAGCATTGCCTAATAAGGAGTTGTTTACCACTTAGCTGCAAGGTAGTGGGCGCCACCTAATGGCGATCGTCCCGGCTCCCTGCAACTTTCAAATTTCAATTGATCATTGCTCCATATAAAAACAATTTAATTTTGAACATTTCATAGCATTATCTTGCAAACTTATAATCACATTAGTTCCAAGAGTTTTGTTGGTTATTGGTATTTACTTAATAAGCAACAATACCATCTGCAAATAGTTTTATTTCTTCCTTCCCAATCTGTACATCTTTTATTTCCTTAGAGCATTTCCTGAGACTTCTAGCACAATGGTAAACAGGAGTGCCAAGAGGAGACGTCCTTATCCTGTCTTTGTGTTGGGGAAAAGTATCTAGTTTCCAGTCAGCAAGAATGTTAGCTCCTGGGTTTATATTGTTGCTCATTTGTTTTGGATAAGGCTCATTGTCGAGGGGAGGAAGCTTCCTTCTGTTACTAGTTTGATCACGGGTGGAGGCTGGATTTTCTCCATCTGCTGACATGACTGTGTGTTTTCTTCTTTAGCCTGTTGATGTAATGGCGTGAAGGAATGCATCAGCCTTGCACACCTGAGATAAACCCCACTTGGCTGTGGAGTATAACTATTTCATCCAATACTCGATTTGACCTGCTAGCAGACTATTGACAATTCCTGCATGAACATCCAAGAAAGATCATGGTCTGTAAAGAAAACAGGCTGAGAAACTTCAGAGCTATCCATCCGACTACTGTTCTGAAACCACCAAGGGAGAACAAAAGGAAGGCTTCAGCCATCGCCACAGGTCATCAGCATGAAAGGCACATGCCAATACTTTGTCTTTAAATTATAAACCAGAGGAAGAAGACAAGAATGAGTCCAAAAAGAGGAAGGATAGACTATCTGAGTGTCCCAGAGCAGGATGTGTCAGATAGACTTGTCTACACCTTATCTTAAAGGTGATATGGTCTAAGCACTGGGTTCTACAACTTACTGTCTTCAGTTAGGGATTCAAGCAAAGCTTTGTAGTATAAGTGTTTCTCCACCCAGGCCTGCTCTACCTAAAATCAACTCTACATGCACACCCTTACTGGTGTTTTGTTTTTTCCACCACATCGATAAACTCTTTGAAAGATGACCTTATTTACTACCTTCTGTAGTCAGCAGTTCCAAGCTGCCCATTTCTTCTCAGCAGCTTGTCTAATTGGCTAGAAACCTGACTTTTTAATGGAATAAACCAACACAGCACGGAACCTGCATCCTGTACCTGAAAGGGGGCAGGGCTTTGCCTATGGTCAAAAGGTGTTTGAAGCCAGATGTGGTGGTACAAGGTTTCAATCCCAGCACTCAGGAGGCAGAGGTAGCCATGAGTTCGAGGACACCCTGAGACTACATAGTGAATTCCAGGTTGGCCTGGGCTACAATAAAGCCCTACCAGACACACACACACACAACACAACTTTAAAAATAAAAAGGTATTTGGAAGAGGCAGTGAGAAGCAGCCCCAAGCTCTGCTGCCAGAACCATTTGTTGTTGGCACACTTTCAGGGCATGCTCACCTACCAGCAGCACTCTTAAGAGTGACGTGTGCTCAGTGGCTTTTACGTGCTCAGTGGCTTTTACAATGTATGTTGGAGAGATCCTATTCATAACGTGGCAGGAGAGGACAACTGTGCAGAAGGCACAAGAGTAAAGGGAAGTTCCGTGACCCTGGCACCCCCAGGCAGCTCAGGTTTTAAAGGTCATGAAGGAATGCACTGCCCACACAGACCCTGCCTCCTGACTTCCCTCCAGGGCCGGCGCAACCCTCCCCAGGCTTTCTTCCCCTCTCCTCACCGATACTGTTCCCTGCTCTTTCCAGCTCGGAGAACTTGGCCATTGCTTGCAGACCTCCCCGCCTCCCTGTTTCAACTTTAATGGTGAGACTGCAGGGTCCATGTCACACACAGCTTGGTGTCCTCCGAGAGCCCATCAACAGTCTCCAAAATGACAACATGAGCTGAGTCAAAGAGGCCATCTAGAAAACACTATCTGTTTTGTTATTGTTTCGGTTTTGCTTGTTAGTTTTATTTTATTGAGACAATCTCATTATGTAACCTGGGCTGGCCTGGAGCTCACTATGTAGTTCCGGCTGGCCTCAAACTGGTAATCCTTCAGCCTCAGCCCACCAAATTCTGGGATTACAGGTGTGAACTACCAGGTGTGCCTCTGAAATCATGCTTTTGATGGAAGAGAGACAAGGGTCGTTATTTTGAGCATGTATTGTAATGATATTAAGATCTAATTCAATTCAGGTAGAGATGTATCGAGCAGAGGTGGGAAGCACAGTACCTGCAGGAGACTTTCAATGGCATGAAAGCCTCGGATTAAATTCAGAGCCCCACACAAAAGACTAAGGACAAACGCCACAATCCCTGACAGAGTCGCTGGTTCCAGTCGCTGGCGAGCTGGAAGAGAAAAGAACTGGTTAGAAATGAACTCCAGTATCTCCCATGAGCTAAACTTACAGAAAATGTAAATTCACTGCTAGTTTAAATGAGTCAAAACTAATTTTAAGCAATAAGCCTTAGTAATTATTTTTTTAACATGAAAATGCGGCTGGGGAGATGGCTCAGAGGATAAAGTGCTTGTCACAAAACTCTCAGCCCCTCAGTTCAGATCTCCACTAAGAAGGGAGGCAGAGATAGGAGAATACCCAGGAAGCTTAGACAAGAGATCCTGCCTCAAACAAGGTAGAGGCAAGACCTGACCCCAAGTTGCCCTCTGACTTTATATGCAAGCCTCAGCCCACACATGCCACCAAATAAAATGCAAACTGCCTGACATCATAAAAGCTCCTTCCCCTGAACTCAAGTCAAATTTGCACTGCCTTTTCTACATTAAAAATATATTTGGGGCTGGAGAGGTGGCTCAGAAGTTAAGGCACTTGCCTGCAAAGCCTAATGACATGGGTTCAATTTTGCAGGTCCACATAAAGCCAGATGCACAAAGAAGTACATGCATCTGGAGTTCACTGAAGTGGCTTGAGGCCATGGCATGCCAGAGAGAGAGAGAGAGAGAGAGAGAGAGAGAGAGAGAGAGAGAGAGAGAGAGAGAGAGAGAGAGAGAGAGAGAGGAGAGAGAAACAGAGAGAGAGATAGAGAGAGAGAAAGAAAGAGAATGGCCTCTAGCCATTGCAAATGAACTCCAGATGTATGCACCACTTTGTGCATCTGGCTTTACATGGGTTATTTACTTGCAAGGGGAGGGAAGAGAAAGAGGGAGGGAGAGAAAGAGGGAGGGAGAGAGGGAAGGAGGGAGGGAGGGAGGGAGAGACAGGCAGGCAGGCATGCCAGGGCCTCTAGCCACTGTAAATGAACTCCAAATGTATGCACCACTTTGTACATCTGGCTTTACATGGGTACTGGGGAATTGAACCCAGCGTGTTAGGCTTTGAAGGCAAGCACCTAACTACTGAGCCCTCTCTCCAGCCCTTTTCTATGTTTGTAACAAACAAATCTAACTTCATTTGGGATGTATAGGCAGTGCTACAAAGTACTCACAGCTGACAGTAACTCAGGAAAAAACCTCCAGTTTATGTACGTCTATCTGCAAGTCAGCACAAATAAGAATAAAACATTTTAAAAATAGATGTGCAAAGATCATAAACTTTCTTTTAAAAAGAAATAACAGGGGGGAAAGATTGCTAAGTGGTTAGACACTTGCTCCGCAAGACTGTCAACTGGAGTTCAGATCCCTAGCACCCATGTAAACCTGGATGCAAATATGCACACTCTGTAATCACATGAGCCTGCAGCAATGGGAAGCAGAGTCAGGAGACTCCAGAAGCTTGCTGGCTAGTTTGGCCTTCCCAAAGGCAAGCAGTAGGATAGACTCTGTCTCCAACAAGATGGAAGGCGAGGGCCGATGTTATGAGGTTGTCCTCTGACCTCCACACACATGCCGTCACATCACATGCACGTGCACACACAATTTAAAAAATTAAAAATTGCTCTAGAAATCAATCATAAAGTAGTTAAGTGGGAAGGAGTGGAAGTGACGATGAAGCCAGCCTGGAAGAAATGCTGATAGTCTCTTTACCATGCACTCACTTGAAAACCTCCATAACAAACATGTTAAAACAAAAAGCAAAAGCAGGATGTTCAACTTCGCTTAATATAGTCATCCGGTGACAGACTGTGCACATCAGTAAATAATAAGTACACCAAGATAAACATCCATACCAGACTGTAGGCAGAAGGGGTCAAAACACTCTAAAGAAAAACCAAGACATACAACCTCTAAAAAGTGATTTTAAGATACTGTAAATAAAAGGAGAAAAGCTTGAAAACCAATGTTTATCCAACATGAAATAAGTAATGAGTCTCTCCCTCACACACACAAAAAACCTGTATTTTAACTTGGGGTCTATAAGAAATATTATGTCTGCTTAGTTTGAATTAAAATAAAATTTGAAGGTAAAGTAAGTTCTAACTGTAAATTACATTTTACTTTTTCTTAAAACTCAAGAATTCTAGCTCCTTCCCATTTTCTAAGTGTCTGACGTTTAGTGGTTCAGCGTACCACTGTGGTCGTAAGGAGAGAACTGATGGAAGTCATCCAGTAACAGAGCTGCTAACAGAGCCCACCTCCTAGTAGATCAGGTTGGACCAGTCCCCACCTCAAATTGAGGTTGTTATCCTAAATCCTGAGTCTGTATATTAGTGAACAGATAACCTTGGTGACAGCTACTTCCAGACCCATACAGCTGGTGCCATGAGGGAAGAGCAGGCTAATACGTCACCGTCACCGTCAGGAGCTTTAAAGATCCACGGGAGCTTATCTCCACTGAATGGCGGTTCCCATTTAACCCTCACCTTTGGGTCTCAAATGAGTGTGTCCTGGAAAATGACCAAGTATTATAGTTCCCACTGCACATACTTTTCCAAATGTGGTCTCCTTCTGGTAAAAATAAATTCACTCCCTAACATGTAGGTACTAACTTTGCAAACATTTTCTCTAGCCCTTTCTACCTGAGAGATACATTAGTCATTCACCATGCTGAGACCAGGTTACATCAGCTCTGTGCCAGAGATGAGTCTATGGCAGGAAATGACAAGCTATGACGCATCCTTTGACGTAGCATCCGTGGCTACTTCATGCGTTATGCCAGTAGAGCTGCAACAGAGACCGTGCGGCTTCAGAAAGATCTAAAATACCTAGCATCTAGCCATTTACAGAAAAGGTGTGCTGATTCTTGGCACACAAGGAGCTAACAGGATAATACCCACAGAACATTACTTTTCTTCGCGTCACTGAGCTCATGCTGATCAACAAATGGCAATGCATGGCTTTGAGAAGGTCCATGGATGCCAGCGAAGAAGGGTAACTACAACATTATAGGAGCCTGTGGCCCCAGTCAGTGTTTGGTGGTCCAAGTTTTGGAAGTGAGAAGCCGATGCCTTAGCAGCTCATTCCTCTAAGAGAAGATCTTTTTAGATGTCAAAGTCAACATTACCTCATTCCTATGCATTTCCTGAATGATAATGGCTGAGGAGGGCCCAAAGGAGCCAGACTGCATTATAGGACACTCTGGTAATCAGCCCTTATACCTCAAGATTGCAATGGTGCTCAAAATAACTCTGGAGACAGGAATGACGTTCTGAAGCTGCAAGAGTCCTGAACAAAAGAACAGTGAGAGGACCCTGGTCGGCAAGAAACTGTCTCCATGTTAAAAACCACTTCCTGGCTTGCTTGTTGGTCAAGGTAGAACCTAGTTGCTTCACAATGAAATGTCAGTCATATAACATGTAATATAATTATATGTATATATAATAAAACCCACAGCAATCATAAAAATAGAGAAATAATCAAGAACAGAAAATGAAATTTTTAATTGATAAAAACAGAAAAGAGGCAAAAGTGACCCAAAATAGCTGAGATAAAAAGAAAATTGCCAGTGTGGTAGAGTAAAACCCAATGATTTCAATAACCATATTAATTGTAAATATCTAGATTTTTTTTATTGCCCATAATGAGTTACATTGTTTAGTGGGACAACAATGAGTTGTTATCCCCAATTCCCCAATGCCCCCCCTCCCCATCCCCAATCAGCTGGATATCCTCCTCCGTGGGCCATCTGAATCAGTCCTTGTGGCAGGGGATCATGGATAGCCTAGTACTCAGCCGGGTTCTCCTGGCCCAAGTGTGTTGTTACTGAGGGGGCCATGCCACTGATAATCTCCCCCACCACAGCTCTCACAATCTTTCCACCCCCTCTTCCGCTCAATTCCCTGAGTCATGGTGGGTGAGTATTAAGGCTGCTTTAATGTTGTGAGCTTAGGGGTTTTTGTGTCGAGAATCGTTGATTTCTGTGTAAATATCTAGATTTTTAAAACTTATAAAATTGGATTTTTTTAAAGATTCGGTGTGACACCTGCATACTACACATAAAAACAGGTTTAAAGAGATGAAATAATATTCATTTTTTCCAATGCAATGATTATAGTACAAAGTAGATTTCAAAGCCTAGTACATTCCAGGCTAGCCATAGTGGTGAAGGTTATTATATTCCAAGCTGGGCATGGCAGCATACACCTTTACTCCCAACACTCAAGTGGAGAGGTAGAAGGATCTCCATGAGTTCGTGGCAAGCCTGGGACTGCAGAGTGGGTTCCAGGTCAGCCTCGGAAAACAAGCAAACAGAGTTTAACCTATTTGTAGGTCTAGAGAAGATGATGTATCAAGAGCACAAAGCAGCCCTCAACGCTGACACACTGCCAGAGAAGCTTCACATACATAAAAGCTGATTGCCATAAGAAGATACAAATTCATTACACCTTTCCAATGGCTGGCAGAAGTAGAAGAAAACCAGGAGACAGAGGATGCGAATAGTATCACCCAACTCGATCCAGTCATCTTTATAAAGCACAGCACTGACAACAAGACAGCACATGTTCTGACTAAAACAACCATTTTCTTGGAAACAAAATAATCAGTTTAAAAGGGTTAAAATCATATAAGCTTTGCTCTGTGAACACAATGAAATTAAAAATCAACAAAATATCTGAAAAATGCCTTAATATTTAAAGCTACATAATACATTTCTAAATAACTCAGGAGTCAAGAAAGAAGTCAAAGGGGAAATTAAAAAGTACTTTAGAAGCTGGGGAGATGGCTCAGCAGTTAAGAGTTGCTTGCTCTGCAAGCCTGCTGACCCAACAAATTCAATCCCCATTACCCACATAAAGCTGGAAGCAAGGTGATCCAGGCACCTGTAATCCCAATGCACCTACGGCAATGGAAGGTGGAGCCAGGAGAATCCCAGAGCTGTGGGCCAGCTGGTCTGGCCTTCCAGGGACACACAGTAACAAGAGACATTGTCTCAAACAAGGCAGAAGGAGAGAACTGATATTCCAAGGTTGTTCTGACTTCCAACACACACACACACACACACACAGAAAAAGAGAGAGAGAGAGAGAGAGAGAGAGAGAGAGAGAGAGAGAGAGAGAGAGAGAGAGAGAAATATATAACATAGCCAGGTGTGGTGGTTTGTGAGCCTTTAATCCCAGTACTCCAGGAGGCTGAGGTAGGAGGTAGCTCAGGCTGACCTGGAATTCACTATGTAGTCTCAGGGTGGCCTTGAACTCACAGCAATCCTCCTACCTCTGCAACCCGAGTGCTGGGATTAAAGGTCTGGGCTACCACAGCCTAATTAAAACTAAGCTTTAGATATCATGGATTTCCCCCCAACAAATTACTAGACATTTTCTAAGAGATAATAATGGTTATTAAAACAAATGAACAAATACAACATCAGCACTATGATTCTACTTTTTGGAAATTAAAAGTTCATAAAATCAGAACCTGTGTGTGTCCCCCCCTTTCTCTCTTTGGTAAGGGTCTCACTCTAGCTCAGACTGACCTGGAATGCAATCTGTAGTCCCAAACTGACCTTGAACTCAAAGCTATCCTCCTACCTCTTCCTCCAGAGTACTGAGTGCTGGGATTAAAGTGGTGCCCCACCACGCCCAACTAAATTGCCTCAACTTTCAACCTAAGAATCTAGGTGAATAAGAAAGCAAATGAAATCAAAAGTATTCAGAACATGGTTAGTAGTAACGAGAGTATGTCAATGAGACAGAAAGCAGGGGTTGTATAGCTCAATGGGTAAAGCACTTGCCAAGCAAACATAGGACCCAGAGTCCAGCATTCAGCACCCATGAAAATGCTGGGTGGGGATGGTCGACAGCCCTGAGCATTCTGTAGGCAACGACAGCTGAATCGGTGACCTCTGGGTTTAAAAAATAACCCAACATCAATCTCCAGGCTCTGCACACGTGCAGCCACACACACATACACGTGAAAAAGTAGAAAAACAATAGAACACCAATGAAAGTAAAATACTGATTCATTAAGAAAAGCACAAAATTTTTATTGATCAGGAGAAAATACAAAAGAAAAAAAATTACCAGTATCAAAAAAGAAAACAATACAGCTTCGTTTCTATAGGTAATGAAGGAATAAAGAAACATTACAAACTTGTATGCCAAAAAACTCCTAACTTTGGAGAAGTGAAGACTCTTTAAACGAAGCTGCTGAAACTCACTTAGGAGAACAACTTGAGTAGACCTACATACATTAAGTAAAGTGATTTCGAGGTAAAAAACCGTTTCCTTGACAAAGTGCTCTATCATTTGTGAGGTCTACAGAAAAATTTCCAAAAATATACCTTCCAATTTATTCTTTGAGATTAGTTTTACTCTGATAATGGAATCAGACACAGATATTATATAAAAAAGGAAAACCAAAAATCAATTCTCCCAGAAAGGCACAAATGAAATATCAACAGAGTTTTAGCAAACGGGGTCTGGTGCCATGTAGCATGTATAAGGTCAAGGCCCGGTGGGAGGCATCACAGACACAAGGCTGGTAGACATGGAAACACCACGGATATTATCCGCTACAGAACCAACGTGAAAAATGGGACAACCGATGCACTCTAGCATTTGATAAAAAGCTCTAATCAAACAGGAATATAAGAAAATTTTCAAAGCTGGACTTAAAAAAAAATCTGCATAAACCAGACATTCAACATCACAGTTGCTGATGACTAAATGCCATTACAGGGCTGGAGAGATGGCTCAGAGGTTAAGGCATTTGCCTGAAAAGCAGAAGGACCCAAGTTCGACTCCCGAGTACCCATGTAAAGTCATTTGCACAAGGTAGTGCATGCATCTGGAGCTCATTTACAGTGACTGGAGGCCCTGGCACGTCCATCATTCATTCACATTCATTCTCTCTCTTTCCTTGCAAATAAATAAATAAATAACTTTTTTTTTTTAAAGAAAAGGCGCATGTCCCATGCCCAGCATTTTACGTGGGTGCACTCTGCCCACTGAGCCATCTCCCAGCTGCTGTCTTTTTCCTAAGAGTTTCATAATTTTAGCTGGTAAATGTAGGCCTTTCCCTATTTTGAATGAGCTATTTATATGTTGGGTAGGTCTAACTTCTTTCTTTTGCAAGTAGATGCTCAGTCGTCCCAACACCATTAGTTGAAAAAAACTTTTCTTTCCCTATTGTCTTAGAATTACTATAAAACTGAACTGATAACGAAAGGGTTTCTTTCGTCTGGACTCTCTCCTGTCCAGCTTTAAAGTAGAACCACTCAGTGCTGAGTGATGGAACTTGGCAGCACATTAGGAAGTATGAGTCTTCCAACTTTTCCGAGATTATTTTGCCTGCTCTCTATCCCTTGTTGCTTCCATGTGAATTAGGATCAGCTCATTAATTTCCCTAAGGACACAGCTGAGAGTTGAATGTATATATCAACTTGAGGAGTATCTTAACAATTCTGTCTTCTAACCCACAAATAGAGAACTAACTTCCTTAATTTAGGCCTTCTTTACTTTTTATCAATGTTATGTAGGTTTCAGTGTTTGGGATTTTCATGTCATCTTCAGATTATTTACTGCTAGTGTATAGAACAGAATTAATTTTTTCTGTATATTGACCTTAGATCACATCACCTCTATGAACTCATGTGTTAGTTCTAACAGTTTTTAGTGGTGTCTTCGGGACTTTGCATTCTGGATGCCTTTCAGTTCTGTGTCCTTATTACTTGTGATCATTTCAGTGAAAAGTGTTTTCCCTTCTCCCACAGTTGTATGGAAGCAAATGCTATCGACTTAATGGCAGCTTGGTTCAGCTGAACACAGAGAGCTGACAGAAATCAAAGCAAGCTGGTAGATAGTAGATGGATGTAGACGTTAGCTTACTACATGAAGAATTTCAACAAGTAGTCCAACAATGGAACTCGGTACTTTATATAACAGTGAGGTTTCTATTTTAAGCAGAGGTTTTCCTGTCATGATTGTTAGATGTGGTATTTTTGCTTTAGCAGAGGAGGTTTGAGCAGGTAATCACTATGGCTTTACATTTTCTGTGACAGGAATCCTATCTTGAATATAGCCATTTTGATATAATGGAAAATACTTTACATGCCTACAATATTTCTCGAACAATGTTTTCCTGCAAACAGATCCTCTGAGATTGTCACTGGTGAGCATTTTCCTGAATACTTATTTATTTATAAACAACCGAGAAAAGGCTGACTTGAACTTCTATATTCTCTATCATGTGCTTGACTTAAAATATTACAATAAAATAATTCTGTTCCAATAGTTCCTCAATTCCTAGTTTAAAAGCTTACTGAAATAACTGAGATCCAGAACTCACCAGAAGAAATCTTAGCAGCACCTTTACAGTCAACAGAAAATGCAGATGTGACGCCATTGGCTGATCCCAATTCACACATGGGGATTTGATAAGGGGGCCTCAGCTTCATTTCCATCTGCATGTCCGACAGACTAATCTTGGTTGAAAGAGACCTGGGATTATTGTAGCGCTGTTTGGTCCTCTGAATAAAGTTATCTAAGCAAAATAAAAAAATAAATTTCCTTGTAGTCATTTGTTAATTAAATCATTTGAGAGTGTGATATTTATAGACAGTAGTTAATTCAATTTATCACGGAATTTTCAACATTACTTAAGTTTAATGGGGTCATCACTTTTACACTTGACATACAAACTCTAGAATGAATTACTGTTAGTAAGCTAATGGTTTAAGACTACCTGAGAGTATTACATCTATTCAAGAAACTACAGAAACACCACCAAAAGAAATAGCTTTTAACTTTTAAACCAAAGTCTTAATTTTATGGAGATTCTTATCTCATGAAATATTAAATCTGTTATTAGTTGTAATCATATACTATAAGCAATGTGTTTTTATGAATCTATTTTCTCATTTATTGCTTATCCTATACAATCCTAAATATCTTCCAAATAGAATTTTATTTTTATTATTTACAACTTGGTTTTCCTCCTCCTTCTACATCAGGTTGAGCAAACTACTGCCCATAGGCCACATCTAGACTGCTGTTTTTGTAAATAAAGTTTTATTGCACCATAACTATATTTATTCATTTATGTATTGCCTATGGCTGCATTCAAACCACAATCGTAGAGCTGAATAGTTGTTGCAGAGACTGTATCGCTCTTAAATTTACAATATCTCCTCCCTTGCCCTATCCAGTAAGTACCTGCCAACCGCTGTTCTACATTAAGCAGACTATAAAAAATTACCATATAAACACAAATCTCTGACTTATCAATTTCTCGTTGAGAATCTGTCTTCAGGGATTAGTTCTTTAGGCTAATAATCACAACTCTCTCCACAGCTCAAACACAATTTTTTTTTAAATAGGCATCTAAATTAAGAAGTTGCCATAACTTATCTATCATTTACAAAGATATTTTATTAAAAGCAAGGTATAGAAATTTTTCCCTTTCCCCTCAGTATTACATGAAAAACTGTTTGTGAGTGGAGACAGGGTAATAAAGAGTGAAAGGAAAAACCCCACAACACACAAAAGGCCAGGCCTTACCAAATTCAATGAAGCTGTACGGTCTGATGGCAGTGTTTGTCTTCACCGTGTGGTACGTGGTGATGAACTCCTTCTGAAGCTCATCCAGGAACGAGAAGGCCAGAACTCCTGGGTAGTTCTCAGTGCACAGCATCATGTAACTCACTCCCAGGGAGCTAATAAAACTACGGTGCAAAAAACACTGGTTTTAAAATTTCAAGTTAAACCAAGGTAACTCATTGCTTCACAAGACTGGTTCTATACATCATAAAGTACTGCTACAGTGGTGATGACGGTATCAGCACTCATTATATTCTCCAACAAAGCACTTTAAAGGAACCAAAATATGAAAGTTGTGGCTAAAACAACAGACAAAAATAATGCATGTAAAGAAAGGGAGAGATACCATGGTTCAGTGATTTATCACAAAGTAGAAAACAGGGGAAAGAACACAGGAACAGTTTCAGAGAGAGCTACAGCCTAACATGTCACAGAGCCAGTGGAAAGACACTCAAGCCAAGAGATGAGAGAGAAGCTGATGGAAGTTATCGACACAAACTGTGGGAAGATAAAACAGAACTTCAGATACAGTTTCCGGGATCAGCAGATCTTGAAGTCATTTTACTTGATACAGTATGAACCACTGGGAGGAAGGAGGACTCTGAAAGCAGAATGTGAGCAGTGACTTGCAAATCAGCATTTTACAGCCCACATGGAAAAACCTGACGGGGCAAGTACAATCACAAATGTTAAGCCAGGGGGATTTTGATGGGCATCACGTGCACGGTCTGAAATGTTTTCCAAGAGAGAGCCATTAGCAACGTGAGGCTGTGGGCTCAGCAGCATCTCCATGGGTGACTTATCACATCATTCTGGCTGAGGATGTGTAAACTGAATCCAATCAAAACAGAGCTGGAGGGCTGGGGTGGTGGTACAGGAGCGCTCAGGAGGCAGAGGCAGGAGGATCGCTGTGAGTTCGAGGCCACCCTGAGACTACATAGTGAATTCCAGGTCAGCCTGGGCTAGAGCGAGACCCGACCTCGAAAAGAAACACACAAACAAAACCAGGAGGCCCCAGAGCTTGTTCTATTGCTTGTTCCCTCTCTCTCTCTCTCTCTCTCTCTCTCTCTCTCTCTCTCTCTCTCTCTCTCTCTCTGCTTACAAATAAATAACTTAAAAAAAAAAACAGGGCTGGAGAGATAACTCAGCGGTTAAGGGTTTTGCTTGCAAAGCCTAATGGCCTGGGTTTGCTCCCCCAGTACACACGGAAAGCCAGATGCACAGGGTGGTGCATGTATCTGGAGGTTGTTTGCAGTGGCTGGAGGCCTCTCCTGCCTCTTTCTATACCCGGATGCCCTCTGTTCTGCCGAGGGCAGTTCTCACTAATTCTTTAAGCCACAGATCATAACATATATATATGGGTGTGTGTGTTTGAATGTAGGTCCAGTGTAGACCTGGCCATGATGGGATTTCCTTTTCCATGCATAATTAGCATCAAACTACTACCTGTTGTTTGTTTCATACGTAAGGGTTTTTGTTTGTTTCCCAAGTAGGGTCTCACTCTAGCCCAGGCTGGCCTTGAACTCACAGGGATCCTCAGCCTCCCAAGTGCCCAGCACGTGCCTCACACCCAGTGACAGTGCCCCTGGAGAGCTAATGGGCATGTCTAAACAGAACTCCTGATTTTACCAGCAACATGCACGTAACCTGCCACCTTTCTCACTTCATCCCACTAGACATCCAGTTTTTAAAAAAATATTTTATTTACTTGCAAGCAGAGAGATACATACGAAGAGAAAGAAAGACAGAGAGAATGGGTGTGCCAGGGTCAGATGTACACACCACTTTGTGTATCTGGCTTACGTGGGTGTTGGGGAATTGAACCTGGGTCATTAGGCCCTGGAGGCAAGCGCCTTAACTGCTGAGTCATCTCTCCAGCCCATACATCCAATTTTTGCAGCCAAAAATCTACAGGTGAGTCTTGACCTGTCTTTTTCCTTAACATTCCTAAAATTCATTAGAAAGATTAGTGTAATAACAAAATACAGCCGAAATTCAACTCCTCCTCATGATCACCGGAGTTCAAGTTAGAGTGATCAGCCTGATCTCGGGATGGAGTCTCCAGCTGACCGCTTCTACTCGATCTCCCTTGCAGTTGGCTGACAGTGGGCAGGATGACCTACTCACAGCAAAAACCAGATCCTACAACTCTCCAGCTTAAAACACCTCGCGAGGCTCCAGAGTGACAGATCACCATGAACAAGGAGACCCTAAGTAGCGTGACGATTCCTTTTGGACCTCACCTTCTGCTACTCTACTCCTGACCACAATGCCTGCCTCTCTCTCTCTCTCTCTCTCTCTCTCTCTCTCTCTCTCTCTCTCTCTCTCTGTTTTTTGGTTGTGAGGATTTATAAATACATTTATTGGTGGTAACACAAAGAAATCAGCACTTAAACAGAAACATTAATCTTAAAAATGTAACATAGTAACATACACTGGAACATCTTGAATAGCCATTTAGATTACAGAGGTAAAGCTAATTCCAAACTTTTAAATCTGGGCTTACTTTCTTCCATCTTCTAATCTGTATCAAACAACTTCTCTACTGACAACCACCTCAGTCTTGCTCTTCATTCACAATGCCTCTCTTTTTCATTATTTATTTTTAAATATTTTTATTTTCTAATTTTTAGATCTCTGCTCCAGTGTAATCTTCTCTGAGAGGATCTTGACCACCTGAGGTAAAGTCCAGTCTACACACACACACACACACACACTCTTGACCACCTCAGGTAAAGTCCCACCCTATCTCAGCACCCAGTCTACACACAGTGATTT
>PVHP010026136.1:0-24918 GCA_004024765.1 Zapus hudsonius
ATCTATCTATCTATCTATCTATCTTTATACTCTAGAAGAGAGCCATATTTATATATACTTTTTTGAGGTAGAGTCTCACTCTCATTCATGCTGACCTGGAATTCACTGTGTAGTCTCAGGCTGGCCTCGAACTCACAGAGATCCTCCAACCTCTGCCTCCCAGATGTGCTAGGATTAAAGGAGAGCTCCACCACACCTGCCTGAAGAGAGCCTTTGGATTGGGTTGTTGCTTCTCAGTTTTTATTGGCTACTCCACATAGCCTGGAGGTTTTAGCACTGCTCAGAGCCATAGGCATCCAAGAAGGGGCTTACAGAAGAAGTAGTGGAGAGTTAGCTGTTGTTAGTGACTCATGACGTCAAGTCGCCCTCTGCTGAGCCTTCTCTCCGGCCCCAAAGCTGAACTTTTTCTGATCTGACCAGCGATTCTCTGGTCTCTGCCCGGCCACAGACTGAGCTTATAGACGTGCATGGCCACACCAAGTTGTTTCCATGGGTTCAGGGAAGGGGGACAATGATATCCTAGTAGCTTCAGTCCTCTGGGATCATCACCCTGTTCCCTGACTCTGTAGTTCTGGGTGACACATCAGATTGTCGGTTTTTTGGCTCTAAAATCTATTGCAAGGATGTTCACACTTATATGCCATGTTTCCCATTGGATTTATCAGAAAGGCTTCTCCTGTAATTGACTTCACAGGCTTCCGTAAGGCATATATCATGATTATTGTTTATTTGCATGTCTCTGGGATGTCATTTGAATGTTTTCCATAGAAATTGTCATGTTGTTAACTTATTTTCAAAGTACTTAACTTTATTCTTTTTGCACCAAGCTTCTTAGCACATAGAGAAAGTGGCCCAATAAATGTTTCTGGAAGAAATAGATGACTTTTCCAAATTATCCATTGTTGATCAAGTAAACATTACCATCATCATTTTTCAGATTGAACATGGACAAAAAAATTAGTGTTTAATCACACACGTCAATAACCAAATCACAGCACAGAACTCAATGTGCTTCTATTTTAGTCAACCTTATTATAGTGTTTTTCTTTCTTGGATTTATTCTTATTCTAGCTACATCTTTCTTAGAAAATAGTCCTCTCTTTCAAGAAATCCAGGGCACATCACATTGACCTCACACAGCAAACAAAGAACCTCCTGACACTGAGGTTCAAGGGCTTCCTGGGAAATCTTCCACTTTTTCTGTTAGTTGTGGGGTGACATCTCACCATCTCACATTTAACTTTGGCATGTCATCTTTTTAACTCAAGTCCCTACTCCAAGTTTGTCTGTGTTGTAAGAGAATATTGCTAATGTGAGAAAATACTACTGAAGGCATAGAAGAAATTTGAAATTTGAAATTTGGAAAATTCCCGAAACAGAGTTAAGCAGAGTAATTGTTCAAGGTCTGGAAACACAGCGAGGTTTTAAACCCAGATGTCTTAAGACAAGAAAAGAGAGGGAGGAATGTTTGCTGCATCTCTTTCATCAAGGTTTATGGGGGCCTTTTCTATATCTTCCGGGGACTCATAGTAAATCTCTGATTGGACTTCTGTTTGTTATAGCTAATGTATCTTGTGGCTTAACTTGCTTTGTTAACTTGTATGTTTATTGTCACATACATATCTCTGTACCCAAACTATAAAAACCCTGCCACCCAGGATTCAGGTCCAATGCCTTTTGGGGGAGCCCATGCTTGGTCCAACAGCATTTGAGTAAATCCTCCACTCTCCTCCAGGTGGCATGGCTGTGTCTCTTATTGACGTGGGGTGTTTCTACTTCAAGGTGACAAAAAGATGTACCTCAGAGATGTGACATAGTTGATGTCTCTAACTCATCACACGTTAGTCTGGACCAAAGACAATGTATATGGAGGGTTATGAATAAATGATTGTCTTGAACTACGCAGGGCTTAGCTACAACCATGGCTTGGAAAAGAAACATACGCTGTCATATTAAGTCATGCATCCACATATTAAAACCCTTGGAGCAAATTTGTATATAAGACTTCTTCATATACCAGAATAATGCAGATATCATGAAGATGAATCCCACAGTTACCAAATATTTTGTTTCTTTTTTTAAATGAAAAGAATTATTCTATCAACTTCCTTCACTAATTCAGAAATGATCAGGAATTATTCTCAGAGCAAAAACTACATTTGGTGATATGTTTTTATTATAATCTATATTTATGTCTTGTTTCATCAGGTAACGTTCTGAGGAGAAAGATAAGAGAGCCTTTCTCTACTTCCTTGATGCTTTATAGTTTTATAACTAATATTTCTAGGCTATTAGAACTACTTATATGCTTTTCAATTGGTACAAAACACTTGCTAACAGTATTTTAGTTATCTGTTAAAGCTGATAATTTTGTGGTGTCTTCACTAGTGAAAAGAGACCTTTAAAAATGCACTTTCGTGGGCTGGAGAGATGGCTCAGCGGCTAAGGCACTTGCCTCCAGTGCCTAAGGCCCCAGGTTCAATTCCCCAGGTCCCATATAAGCCAGCCCCACAAGGTGGTGGCCCTGGTGCGCTCTCTCTCTCTCTCTCTCTCTCTCTCTCTCTCTCTCTCTCTCTATGTCTCTGCTTGAAAATGAATAAATAAAATATTTTTAAAAAATGCGCTTTCGTGTTCCATATTTCTTCTTTCAAGATAGACTAATGTGTTGGAGTTGCCTGACTTGCTGGCTGTACCATTTAGTAGATGCACGGTGGTGGGTAAGTTTTTTAACTGCCTCTTGCTTCACGTTTTTCACTTATAAAATGGTAATAAGAATCTGTTACAGAGTTGTTATGAAGCGTAAATGAACTACTCCAAGCATGTAAATCACGATTTGGTACATAGGAAAGGATCACAAATATTCCCTTTGAACATTTTTATTACTTTTAGAGGTTTATTATTTTTCTCTTGATAAGCTTTCATTGCATACCTCTGAGCATCCGAGAAGATGATCCGCAAAACCCATTTGAAAATTACAGGGCATTCATCGAGAAAGTAGAAGCACCAAGCTAATATTTGTTTTATGAAAATTCCAAATGTTCAATTTGTGTTTTTCTTAGGTATCTGATTATACTATTTCTAAACACCTTCACATTTTTTTCTTGCTTTTAGTTTTTCTTATCTCAAATTCATGTAGATATCTATGCATATATCACTGATGGCCAATAAAATGTTTTCTCATTTTAATGTGTTCATCAATGCATAGAGAGTTGTGACCACAGGAAGAGCTTGGCCATGCAAATATTCTAAGACAGGCTGAGATCAGCATGAAGAGAAACAGCACAATATTCACCATCTATTAGAGTCATTCAGTTACTTGTCATAGAAAAGAGATTCAGAATTCTAAGTGGGGAAGATTTTGGTCATGACCTTTTTCTTCCCAGCCCCCTGTTCCTTCTCCCCTTCTTCTGAAGTCCTGACAACATCAGCTTTAGAAATTTTCTTCGAGTCTCGCAGGTCTCTGAGGCTCTCTTCTCTCTCTCTCTCTCTCTCCATTTATTTTCTCTGCTGCTCAGAGTGGAGGGCCTTCTCTCATCAGGGCCTTCTCTCATCCTTCAAGTTTATAATCTTTTTTCCTGCTTTCCTCATTGACTAACTGAGCCTATCCAGTAGGTTTTAAATTTTGGCTATTGCATTTTTTCAGTTCTTCTATTTTCTATTTGCTTCTTCTTGACATTCTGTTTCCATGCTGAAGCTATTTAAAAAATGTTTCAAGTGTGCTTAGAGTCACTCTATTTTTTAGATATTTATTTATTTGAGAGATGGACAAATAGGGAGAGACAGATACACACAGAGATGAGAAGGAGGGAGGCAGAGAGAGAGAAAGAGAGAGAGAGAAAGAGAGAGAGAGAGAGAGAGAGAGAGAGAGAGAGAGAGAGAGAGAGAGAGAGAGAGAGAGAGAGAGAGAGCTTGTGCTCTGGCTTCAGGTGAGTCCTGAGGAATCCAAGCCCTGGCCAGCAGGCTTTGCAAGCAAACACCTTTATTGTCTTCCCAGTCCTGACTCCACTCTTTAAAGAATGCCTATGACAACCAGATAGAAACATTGCCAGTTAACTCTAATATCTCCATCATGTGTTTAGCATCTATTGATGGTCATTTTATTTGTACAAGGCCTGATTTGCTAGATGCTTGGTAATTTTCATTGAAATTTGGATATTCGGGGTGTTGTGCCTTAGAGCTTTGGGGGTTAAGTCTCAGGTTTCACCCGACTTCTTTTGCACAGGCTGCACTAGGGAAGGGGAGAGTCACCCTTCCCTGTTGGTGGGAGTGGAGGTTCAGTGGTAAGGGTCTCTTCCTTGTTACTGGATGGGGTGCGAGCCCTGGATCCTCTCAAGGCTTTATCTGGTATCTCCCTGGCTGGGTAGGCATGAGGATTTTCTTACTGGGGAGGGGTTGAGCTTGAATGGCTTCCTGGGCTGGAGATCTTATGTTTGGTACGAGGTCTCTTTCACACCCCCCTCCATGTGGCAGTGTGGTGGGGGAACTCATCAGCACTGGGTGTGAGTGGGAGCCTCCTCCTGAAGGTAGGAGGTGGGGTGAAGTTGCATTGTTATTTTTTTCTACTATTTTGCTCCAGTAAAGGAGTTTTGACCTTTAAAGTTTGCTTTCTTGCCTGATTACCTCTTCAGATGTTTTGGTTGGAAAATACTGGACATAGAAAGATGAAAAGAAAACCCACTGAGGAGTGGGTTGGGGACAGGAGGAGGGAGATGGGGTACCAGCACAAGACTTGTTTATACAGTATTCCTAGTTATGAACAATAAATAAATAATTTTTTTAAAATTTTATTTTATTTTTATTTTTTTATTGTCCATAATGAGTTACATTGTTTAGTGGGCCAACAAAGAGTTGTTATAAATAAATTTTTAAAAACTCTGAAAATTCACCACATGCTTTTAGTTTCCTCACAATTTCCCTAACTAATCTATCACCTGTTCATCGTTTTAGTCTTCTGTTTGTTATACAAATGTCTACAATTTTTAATTGTATTCAGTGGGAAGGGTAGGAAAAGACACTTCTCCATCTCTTAAAAGTTAAGCAAACTGAATTATAAGCAATGCAAAAATATTAATATTTGTTATTTGTGTATATTTCCAGAAAGATGATACCAAGTTCCTCAAATAAAATTAGTAAATCTTTCTTGGCCTCAATCAATGTCTACCATAGATACATGATAATAGAAAAGAAAAATGTATTCTGGATTCCTCAGATGAACTTGTTACTATCTTGTAATAATTTTGAAGATATCTTATCTTGCTCCGTGTTCATGCACCCCCCCCCATTTCTCCCTCTTTTTGCTCTACACCCCTCCTTCCCTCTCTCCTCCTCTTCTTTTCCTCCTTCTCCCTCTCCCCCATTAAAGTAGTCTGATCAAAAAAACCCTTAGATTAATTTGTGTGAACTTGTGTAGAATATTGTTAGTGTTTTACATATCAACTGATATAAAATATATCTCTTAACAGTATACATCTCTGTGGGGTTGACTCAGTTTTATTAAACACTAACCCAATATTAAGTGTCTGCATTTATTTTATTTTTCATTTTATACTTTATTGTATGAATAAATCTTGTGGTGGCCCCATTCCCCTTCTGTTTGCCTCTTCTACCATCTCTCCCCACACACCCACCCCCATTGCATTGAGGGCCCTCCTCAGTGGGGTTATTGGTATTCATCAGGGGATTATGAATTCACCAGTGAGTCTGGGTGGAAATGGGGAGGGGACTTGTATCACCCAGAAAATAGCAACGCTTGATGACAGTAACCAGAAGGATTCTCTTGTGTCCTTCAGCAAGGCAAACTTTAAGAAATAATTAGTGAATCTAACACTTAACAAGTTAATTCTGGTGAAACCATATGTCAGGTTTTTAGCATGATTTTTAAAAATAATTTCATTCATGTATTAACTTGAGAGAGAGTGATAGAGAAAGAGGGAGATAGAGAGAATGAGCACGCCAGGGCCTCCAGCCACCGCAAACAAACTCCAGACACATGTGCCACCTTGTGCATCTGGCTTTATGTGGGTTCTGGGGAATCAAACTTGGGTCCTTATGCTTTGCAGGCAAATGCCTTGACCACTAAGCCATGTCTCCAGCCCTCAGAATATTTTATGTTATAGTATTTTTCCCCCTTAATGCACACATATTCACCGCTAATCCTGCAACTATAAGTTTCCTAAAACTCCAGTCGAGTGGACGTTAGATAACCATGGGCCAGGATTTGTTCTGTCTGCTCTGGTCACTCTAGGACATCCTTGTAAAGTTGGGACTGTGATGCTGTTTGCAAGCTGGAGAATGGGTTTTGGAATCACAGTGCTCAGTGATCCATGAGGGAAGTCCATCTCCTGTTCATACAAGTGCCAGGAAGTTCTTCGCTATGGCCCATTGCTTTATATGACAGGGCTAGAGGCAGTCTAGCTTGCCTTGGGGAGGGGTTGATTCCATGAGTAGTTACATCAAAGGCTCATGGCTGTGATAAGCATTCCCAAACCAATGTTAGGAATTAATCCTGTAGCTCAACTTGAGTGGATTAAGCTTGAATCGCTGTGTATGAGGCTCAGAAGGGAAAATGAATGTCAACAAGCAAGTAAACAAAAAGTAACTGAAAGGAAAAGAGATAAACCTTCCTGAATAAATTCACTAACAGCTCTGTCAATAGTAGTTGAAAACATGTCAAACCGGTCTCTCCGCGGTGCTATGGCTGGGGTCCTCTCATCTTTTACAAACAAAATAAAGCCAGTCCTTTCTGGCTCCAGTGAAGCTCCACTGAGAGGCTATAAAATGCTAGGAGGCACAGATGTCTTCTTCAGTGCACATGGACCAAAGTCCCAAAGCAGAGCAAATGTTCATTTTACGAGGCTCTTGCTCATGCCAAGTGTCCTCGCAAATGCCCAGCATCTGCTGTGAGCTGTGGCTTGTCCTAATTTGGGTTCATAGCAAACCCATGGCACAATGGAAAGATAGAGTGAAGAAATGCCTTGAGGAAGCAGCAGGGAACAGTAGGTCCTTATTTCTGCCTTCTCTTTCCCTCACCACTCAGAATGCTGAAGGGAAGAGTCTATTGGCGGAGACACAGAGTAAAAGGCACTTGGCGATTTAAAGGTTATCTTTGTTTAAAATGACATAAATTCATGCAACCTAGTGCACTCAAACAAACATACCCAATTAAGATTTTTGCCTATGAAAAGAGAATGTCTTTAAAAATTTGCCCTCATGGTAATAGTAGGGGGACATTCTTGTTTTGAGTTGGTTTTATGATGAATGTGCCTCAGAATGAAGTTTCACCACCGTAGCCAAAGTTCAGGCTTTGGATGGGTTAACTTTTAGCAAATGTTTTTTTTTAAAATTTATTTATTAATTTTCAAGCAGAGATACAGAGAGAGCAAGAGCGAGCGAGAGAGAGAGAGAGCGAGAGCGAGAGAGAGAGAGAGCGAGAGTGCACCAGGGCCATCACCTTGTGGGTCTGGCTTATGTGGGTACTGGGGAATTGAACCCGGGTCCTTAGGCATTGGAGCAAGTGTCTTAACCTCTGAGCCATCTCTCCAGCCCCTTTAGCAAATGTTTTATTCTAGTTTTAGTTCTTTTTTATTTTCCAATCATATTCATTTCCCATTGCCTTCTGGTACCTTGCTACCCCTGCCTGTTGATCTCCTTTCCCCCCCAAAATACCCCCTGCTTTCATATCATGTACCTACCTATACCTACATACCTACCTGTCTACCTACCTACATACGTACCTATCTACCTATATATCCAACTACCTACATACCTACCTATCTATCCATCTACGTATGTACCTAGCTACCTACCTATCCACCTACCTACATACCTACCTATCTACCTATATATCTACACATCTATCTGTCTACCTATCTACCTATCTACCTACCTACCTACCTACCTATCTACCTATTTACAGACATACATACCTATCAATCTACTTACCTATCATATATCATTCTACCTACCTATATACCTACATGCCTACCTATCATCTATCAGCCTATCATCCATCTGCTTACCTACCTACCTACCTGTCTATGTTTTAGCCTGGGGAAAATCGTGTGGTTATAGAATTAGAGCCAGTACTTTGTGGGTGCAATGGGAGGTGGTGATGAATGCTTGTTACTAGGCACATGCCATTTAAGGGAACACTGCAAGGCTTTCTAAGGCCATTGACTTCTGATGCTTAAGATGGAAGTTTGTTCAACGGGAGGTCATTTTAAAAATCAGAAGACATTCATGTATGCTTAGGGACTAAGGAAAAGTTGACTTTGGTGACCCTGGAATAGATTTTCTTCTAGATCCTCCAGACCCATCCTTCATGGCCCTACTGACAGCTGGATTCCAGAGCATCAGCTTCTGCTGTTGAAAGCCATCCAGGTTGTACCACTTAGTTACAGCAGCCCTCGAAAGTGAACACGGATACCAGCGAATACTTGCAACAACCTTGGGCCGCTGATGCATCGCAGACTTGTCAGTGTCCATTCGGAAATGTGAGGGAGAAGCACAGACCGACCTGGGATGAGCGTGGAGCTCATAGTCACTGCCTGCTTATCTCCGTTGGTACCTGTAGATTGCTATGAAGCGCTCAGAAAGCTCAGAAAATCAGGGGTTTCCCCAGATGCTTTAGGATTCATTAAGCGGTGGAGGTGACTTTCAGAAGGAAGGGAGGAAAGAAGAAAGGAAGGAAGGAAGAGAGGGAAGGAGGGATGGAGGGAGGAAGGAAGGCAGGGAGAGAGGAAAGGAAGGAAGACAGACTTGTTCTGGCAAATGCACACGTTTGTGTTCTGCTGTGTGAGTCTTTGAATGTGGAGGTCTTCCGGGCAACCCATCCATTGAACAATTCTGCCATGAGTTTGAATAGAGTTTGGCTGATCAATGAAATTTGGTGGGAGACATGGAAATTTACTAAATGGGTACTCGATTTGCTTTCTAGGACTGCCACGATGAAATGCCACAGAAACTGGGGCTTAAATAAATAAATTTATTTATTTTTTATTTTTTAAACAGTACTGGAGATTAGAAGTCCAAGGTCACAGTGTCAGCCGGGGTTATTCCCTCGGAGATTTCATCCCTGGAGAGCAAAGTCTTCCTGAAAGAAAGACTCAGAAAGAAGGTTGAAGAAAAAGAGATCTATCGTTCGTTAAATCACTCATAGGTGGCTAGGTCACTCATCAACACACAGGGGATCAACAGTGAGAGCCGAGGGCCTGATGTTTACTTTCGAAGGAAATTAGTTTCTTTATGACATTTCCAAGCTTTATTGTCTCGCTGATCTCTTGTCAGAACGACTCCATTCGTCACAGGTGTCAGGTAAGAACAAGGCTGGGATGCTGTGTTCCTCATTTGTAATTCGTAATAAAACAGTGGCAGCGTGGAATCTGCCCATAGAGAAGAAATACCAAGAGACCTGCGTGAAGCAGAATTAGACAAAATACCACCCCGAGAGTTATGAAAGTCAGGGTGTCCTGTCTGTTTCTACTAAATACACATTGTATAACTTATTCCTGTCACTCCTTTTGCCTTTGGTGAGAAACCAAAAGACCATCTTTTTAGAATGAAAGGCAATATATTTGCTTATTATTGTCTCCCGAAATTCGGCCATAATAGAATAATTGTCATCTGTAGGACATTAGTGCCATATGCATAGGCACTAATATGCAACCCCCACAGGCAATGTCTTAAGACTTCCAGCATCTTCAGGTTCCATGGACACAATGTTTTTATATCACAATGACCTGACACCATTACTTTGAGATGGCTTCTCAGATCTCTGGACTAATTCGAACACTACTTATACCCGTTGTCCACAATTATAGAGTGAACTAGTGATGGGCTGTGCCCTTGAATGACCTTGAGATGGACTGGTGATCTGAACTCCTCATGCCCTGCTGGAGTATATTCTGCCATTCTTATAAGGTGATGTTTATTATATTTTTTATGAATGATGTGAAATGGTAATGAATGATTTGTCTGCTAAATCATCTTAATCCATAGATCAGAAAAATACAAAAATAGGAAAAACAGTTAAAACAACAGAGTTTCAAGGAATTGCTGAAAGAAAACATTTAATATGTTTTAAATCATTGGCAATTAGTGAGGATTTATATTTAATCATATCAAGCTGTGAAAGGAGTGCAGTGATTTAATCTAATTTATGCTTGGCTAGAAATATTAATGGAAAATGTCACTGGTAACTCTAGTGGAATTAAACAAAAATAGTCATCTCTGTAAGGGTGCTATCATTCTACATTAGGTAAGATGACACCATATTGTTGGCGTGTATTCATTTGTCTTTATAATTATAAATAATTAGAAAAATGAAAAATAAAATTTTGATTTATTAGTGTATTTACAGTTGAAAAATAGAGAGCCATTGTCTCTGCCTCACTTTAGTAGTGTTATATATATTTATTACTTATTATTATATATTTATTTAGTAGGGGCTGGGGTGATGGCCTAGTTGGTAAAGTGTTTACCACACAAGTGTGAGGGGTTGAGTTTGGATCCTCCACACCCATGTAAATGCCAGCCATGGTTTGCACACCTAAAATCCCACTGCCTGACAGGCAGATACAGACAAGTCCACTGAGCAAGCTGGCCAGCAAGACTAACCAAATCAGTGAGCTCTGGGCTCAGCGAGAGATCCCATCTCAATAAATAAGGTGGAGAGCAAAGGAGAGACTCCTGACATCAACCTCTGGCCTTCACACCTGGGCTTACACACCATCGTAGTGTTCCTGACATGCTCCAGGCATTGGAGGGATGGTGGGTTTGCTCTCTGTGGGAGGGATTGGCACTTTCTGATCAAGGATCAGTCTTGTCACTTGATAAGTCTTTGGGAGGAGTAGCATTAGAATTCAACAGATCTGAGGGCCAAATGACTGCTGATGTCATCTGCGATGCAGGGACTTAAAGGGGTGACATCATCTGCTCTGCAGATGCATAGGGGTGACAGCATCTGTAATGCAGGTCCTATAGAGGTGATGTCATCTTTGATGGAGGTCCTACAGGGGTGACATCATCTGGCGTGGAGTGATCATAGACAATGGGACTTTTTGTTGTGAATTTTGGACAGGGTTGGTTTTAAATTCCCTACCTAATGAGAGCTCTGCACCATTTTCAGTCCAATCTGACCCGGGAAAAACGAGGCATGTTGATTACAGATAACTTCTCAGAGATTAAAGGAGCGAATCATAGTATCAGGCTGAGAAACTTTCTCTACTAAAAATATTCCTTTCATTTTCTCACAATGTGCCATAATTACAGCACTGTAATTTTCAGAGAAGATGAGACAGTGAGAACCTTGTGAATAGCTCAATATTTTGTAACCTATGTAAGCCTCAAACTCTACATTTTTAAAGTTGACTTGACACACGATATTGAAAGTGATGTAAGTGCTGAGGAGGAACCCTTGGCCTCTCTCATAGGTGGAGTAAGTCTATACCTCATTTTATAAGCAACCAGAAGTCGGTATACTGGGCAGAAAGAGTAGATGTGAGCTGAGAGAGAGTAGACTGAAGAAAAAACATAGGCATTTGGGCAATTAAATTCAGAAGACATGGAATCTATTTCTTTTCATCTCAACATTAATATTAAACAGCTCCTCTCTTAAATTAATTATATGATGGCATGTACGGATCTGGAATATAATGCTAGCTCTTTTGTTCTGTTTCTTCATAAGCACCTTCCTACTCATGTTAAAAGAAAAACCCACAGAAACCAAAGAGAACAAACAGAACTCCATCAGATCGACATTTCCAGAAATACTTGGAAGGAGGGAATACCATAACCTCCAAAGCACTTGTGAAAAGAAAACATAAGCTCCCACCGTGAGCTCAGCCGCTGCTGCAGGCTGGTGGCTGTGGGGAGCCGGGAGGGAAGAAGAAGAGAGAAGCTCTCCCAGAAAAGATAGACAAATACAGTCAGCAAGACGGAGCTGGATCATAGCTGCCAGAGCACACAGCACACTTCTTGGTCTCTAGTTTATCCCAACAGCTGGAGGAAGGGAGACTGAAGATCAGCAGGATGAAAAATCAGGACTTCAAAGAACATTGCTTTGTGGGGATCGTCGGATAAACACAGAAGACAGGTGCCTTTTGGAGATGTGAGTCTGAAGGGAAAGAAGGAAATAAAGGATGATTAAGATTCTTGGAGGAAAAAAATGAGTACGTGAAATGCCAACCCTGGTCAACCTCTGTCATAGTCAGCCTCACGCCGCTGGGATGAATCTCCAAACCAGGCACAGTTTTGGGGAGGAAAAGTGTTTATTGAAACTTCAGATTGAGGGGAAGTCCCATGAAAGTGAGAGAGGCTGGCCCTCTTTTACAGGTCCGAGCAGAGAGAAAAACTCACCACCTACACCACACACACAGAACAGGGAACAGGCAGGAGGGCAAGCAGAGAATTCTTTTACCTGTATATAGCCCTAGGGTGGAGTCTTGCAATTCTATCCCAGACTTAATGGCTTCCTGAGTCTCTGGAATTTCCTTCCTGCACTGCCCACACAGGAAAGGATGCTTACTTCTAGCTCCTTTGAGCTTCCTTACACCCTGCCCCCTACAGAGAGGCTGCCTTCCTCTGAGACCCACCCAAGATTACTTGAAAGGTCAAGTTGACACAAAACTTAACCCTCACACCCTCCCATCCCCACTGCCCAATAGCCATCCATTAATAAGACTGAGCCTCGTCCATTGGGGTGAGGAAGGCCCTCTTGCACTTGGAATACTGACATCCATAGTCTACAGAGGAATAGGTAAAACATGGATTTCACTTAAAACTAACATAGGGGGCTGGAGAGATGGCTTAGTGGTTAAAGGCACTTGCTTGCAAAGCCTGATGGCCTGGGTTCGATTCCCCAGTCCCCACATGAAGCCAGGTGACAAAGTGACCCATGCCTCTGGAGTTTATTTGCAGTGGCAAGAGACCCTGGAATGCCTATTCTCTCTCTGTTTCTCTCCTCTCTCTTTCTCAAATAAATACATATTTTGTAAAACAAAAAGCGAATGTAGGAAGAAACCAAGAACTTATGTCAAAATATTGCCCCTGATGAAAATTCTCTCCAAACCTTGAAACAGAACAAAATAAAAAAAAAGAATAATGTAACAAAACAATCGAAACTGAGCCAAGCATCCTCATAACCATTTAGTGCAATGAAAAGCATTTTAAGTGAGTGATTCATAGGTGAAAATCATTAAAAACCAACAAGGCAAGGAAACAGGAGTGATTTGAGTCATGGGAAGAAGCGGACGACAGAGTGTCTTAACAGGAGTAACGAAGAAGGAAGCAAAAGGCAATTTCACAGCGCTCGCTGCAGACCTCATGTAACTAGTAACGAACAAGGTTCGTGGAAATGAAGGAGAAAAACACAAAGAGCGAACATCATACAAAGACCAGAGTCAACAAAATGTTGCAAAGTGTTAGAAATCAAAGACGGCAAATAATATCCAATATGTGTGGAATTAAAAAAAAAATCTGAAGATAAAGGAGCATAAGATAACAAAAAAGAATTAATGTTGAAAACTGTAATCCAATGTCAATGGAGACAGACACCAACAGTACCCAATTACCAAGTACCCTGAATTAGAGAGACTCTATTCCTTACCGAGCAGTTATATAGCATTTCCACCTCCTCTCCTCTTGTGAGTCTCAATTCATTTCATGTTCCCAGAAGCGTTCTGTGTTAGGTGTCACTATTTTATTTTCAGGTGACACCTTGCACAGGGAGCAAATGGGATTCAAGCACATGAATGCTGACTCCAAATTCTCGTGTTCTTCCAAACAAATTAAACAGTTGGCAGTTACTGCATGTTTATTTTCACACATGGATCAGCGCTCCATTCATGAATTTCTAAACCCTATACGGAGCAGACAATCAACAATAGAAGCAAAATATCATAGTAAAATCCCAGTGCTCACACTGAGATGATAACATTCACAGACGACAAAGCAGCCTCACTGGTAAGAAAATTCACAGAGGGCCCAGGGGAAGTGGGCCTAGAATCACAAGTTGAAATTTGAAGCTAGAATGGACATCAGAGGTGGGAATCATTCGTTCTATTTCTAACAGTATCAGCACGGATGACAGCGTGGATTTAACTGAGGTTATCATAATCAACACCAAGACAAAGCAGAAGGAAATAACTTCGGGATCGAGGTGGGGGATGGAGAGCATCTCAGGTTAGGATGGGAGGCTTTTCACTGCATAGATTTTTTTAAACTTTTATTTATTTATTTGCAAGCAGAAAGAGACACAGAGACAGAGAGAATGGGTGCACCAGGGCCTCCAGCCGCTGCAAACAAACTTCAGATGCATATGCCACTTTGTACATACTGGGGAATTGAAACCAGGTCTTTAGGCTTTGCAGGCAAATGCCTTAACTGCTGAGCCATCTCTCCAGCCTCAAGACTCCTTTCCTTACTTAAGTCTTACTCAACTCAAAAGAGATATTTATTTACAAGCATAGGCAAGAAGTATGTAAATCTAATACTTTGAAACAATACATGTTGAACATTACATTTTTTCAGCAGAATTCTTTTTGGATTACTTGAAAGTATTATAAATATTTGGGCAAAATTTAGTCTCTTACAGCTATAACATAGATATAAAATGTGGAGAACATCTCTTTAGGGAATTTTTGAATGTTTGTATTTTATAGTTTATATGATTAATGGAGAGAGAGAGAGAGAGAGAGACAGGGGTCATCTGGAAGGTCTGAGGATAACCTCGGGGTGTGTGTCCTCTCTTCCACCTTGCCTGAGACAGGGTCCCTCTTGTCTTTTGAGCTGCATGTGTGTCCCTCTAGCCTTGCCTTCTCCGGGCTCCACTTCTCATGTGCTGGGTGCGCTGGGGTCACTGATGCATCTGTGTGTGGTGAACTCCCGAGGCCCTCCCCAGCTCCATAAGTCTTCATTCTAGAAAGCACTAACTTTGTGACTTTAGGAAATTAATGGAAATCCTGTGACCTTTAGTTCAACCATCTATAAAATACCAGTGGTCATAGTATCTGCTTACTTCACTTAGTATTGGCTTCCTTCTTTAACAAATGCCCTTGTGGGACTAAATTCTTTGTAAAGCTCATCTTATTTTTATCTCAGAAATTTAGTATATTTCCATTGGTCTTTCTTATACTTTAAACTTATTTATTATCTTTATGTCCAAATATAGGGCTTTATTATTAACTTTTCACCACTGATTCCTAGTTTCATTGTAGGATTTCTGCACTTTTGTAATATTTATCGGTGCACAGATGTGTGTAAGCATGCATGCCTCCATGCATGTATATATGAACTATCATCTGTCTATCCATTGAAACAGTGTCTCAATATATAGCTGAGGCAGACCTGCAATTCAGTTCTGGGATCACAGCTATGTGCCACCGTATCTGGCTTGTCATTATTATTTTAGTTTTTATTTTGTTATTTCAACTCACTATTGCATATCCCAAAGAATTGGCTTTGTGTGACTGAGGTGTTTAATATAGAAATATGAAAATTAGCTATAAAAATGTGTCATTCAGCTATGGATCTTTATATTAAGAGAAAAGTCTCAGAGGAAGGAATATTGAAAACCTTCGGCAGAATGTACTCAGAAGAGGAAACAGCTGGCATGGGCTGCAATGAGAGAGATGTGATGGACAGCGAGGAGACAATAAACCAAAATGAGAATCAAAGGGCAACAGTAAGGAGACTTAAGAGTCACGTCATAATGTGAAATCAATAGAAAGTGCCCTTGGCATTTATCTTATTGCTCCAGAAAGTAATTATAGAGCAGCTTCATTGTCTTATGAAATAGCTTGGAGGATGTAGCCCAAATAAACGACATGATTGAGTTTTCCAGAAACATGCTTAAAGAGACAATATTTAGAATTTTTATTGATTTATTTGGAGAGACAGATGAGAGAGATAGAGATAGAGATAGAGAGAGAGAGAGAGAGAGAGAGAGAGAGAGAGAGAGAGAGAAACAGGGGCCTCTTGTCACCCCAAAGGAACTCCAGACACATGCACACATCTGGCTTTACCTGGTTGGCCAGGGAACTGAACCAGGCAGTCAGAATTGCAAGAAAGTGCCTTTATCTGCTGAGCCATCTCCCCAGTCTATGGAGATGCATTTTAAAGCTGGTGCAAGTTTACTTCGTTCTACTGTTCTTAGAAAGATGTTTATTCCTGTTCCAGTATGCAATCTGCCAACAAACACAGAAGCATTTATGCAGTGCTTGAAGGGAGTTTTAGAAAACCTTGCTGTTTTGTTATTGTGGCAAGACAATATACTTAACACATGCAAGCATACATACACAATATATATACATACCTATATATATACATACATATGTCTAGAAAGGATTTATAATAGTAAAACTTTAATAAAAATTTCTATAGTCAACCTTTGCTTCATCAGTGAGCATTTGCACATTTTTTGGAGGAAGTAAAGTAACATAGCAATATGTTTTCTGATAAAATGTAAAGAAAGCTGTTCACTAGAAGTTTTCTTATCAGAGAGAGTGCTGTTCAGCGTGGGGGGTGAGCTGTGTGTTTCATTAGTAAATGCGTAATTGATTGCCAAAGGATTAAAATTGTGAAATTTGACAGAGAGAGATTTCCTTCTCTTCCTGTCCTTCCCCTTCCCTTTCCCTCCCTTTGTCTTCTCTTCTTTCATTCTGTCTTTCTTCTTTGATTTTTCAAGTCTCTATCAGTCAGGCATTTATTAATAGCTTCTTGCTTTACTGTCACTCTGGAGAAAGGCTGAGGCTCTCTGAGCCCTGCTGGGGTCGGAATCTCTCATGTGGACTCAGATGCAGTTCCTTGGCTGCAGACCTCTGCTCTGGACAGGCTTGGAAGCTGAAGCCTCCGTGCAGCTCAAAGTGTGCTTTGTGAGGTTCTGAGGAAAGAAGCAAGTCTCAGAGCCACGTCCTCTCCTTGTGACTGGAGAACTGTCCCTCCCTTCCTTTGTTCCAGCCTCCTTCCTCCCTCCTTTTTTCTGTTTCTCTCTCCTAGATTTCTCCCCGCCTCCTCAGTCTTGCTTCTTCCAACTTTCCCCTGTCTTCTTTCCTTCTCTGCATCTCTGGTAGTTTGAAAGCAACACTGAGCAGAGGGAGGAGGGAAGATGACACAGGGAAAGATGATATTGAAGTGCTCGGTTCTCTGTGGAACAGCTCTGGATGGATTTCTGACTTATTTGCTCCTTTGAAAATGTCCAGGTTTCCATTTGTATTTAAATAAAATGTCAGATATGGAAACATCCTTGAAGAAATCCATGAGTGAGCTTTCTACATAGATAAGAACATGCCAGACTTTAGGTTGTAGCTTAGTTTTCTTACCTACTATGAAGGACATGTTCCATTCTTTATTTTCAGGGCTTATCCATACCTCCTCTCTCTCTCTCTCTCTCTCTCTCTCTCTCTCTCTCTGTCACCTCTTTATTTCCCTTCCTTTTCCTCCCTCCTTCCCTCCCTCTTTCCCTCCATCCCTTCAGTACAATGTGGTCTAAGGGATCTCTCCTCAAAGTCAGCACGAAGACTCCAGAGGCGTGGAAGATCACATCTTCTGATATTTTGTCCACCTTTTCATGCATTTTTCACTAACTTTTAAAATGCATGGAAAATAAGCTCACTGACAATATAATAGAAAGATGATATAAAATAGATTTTACTAAAACAAAGGTATAGCTTATTGCCTGTTTTGTTACTTTTAAGAAAATTATTGTTGGAGTGATGACAGGAAGAAGCGTTCTGTGGCGAGCATGAAGCTCACTGCTTTCGAAGCTGGCTTGATGGACGATTTCATTTGCAGGTTCCCAGATGCAGAGATATCAGCGATGGTATTACAGCATTATATCATCTCAGATCAGCTACCAACTCATTTCCTCAAATGAATGAATCTACCTTCATAAACCAAATAGAAGCCTCATGAATGGAGGATTATTGACAACACCAGAGTTGTCATTTTAAATTGGGATGCAGTAATTAAGATGCAAAACAATCAATATCCTTCTTTTCTGTAATGCTATTTAGCTAAACAAGTTAAACTCTGTCAAAGATTTCCATAGTTTCGTACTTGACTTCTCTGTGGTATGACTGATTACTTTTATCATCTCTATCAGGATATACTTATATTGTGTACTCATGGAGACCAAAGTCCAAAGTATATTCATTCAGTGTGATAGATAGCAACAGTTAGGTCTCTGATAATCTCTTATTTTCAGAAGCTGAACAAATAGAGGAGATTTTTTTTTATAATAAAGTAAGCTTCTGTCAGGCCATAGTTTTAGAAACTGGGTGTTGGTGATAGTGTTCAGTTCTTGGAATCAATTTGAAAGGTACAGGACTATCATAGCTGTCATTGGAAGACTCAAATTAAGAATAACTATTTCTTTTTAAAAATTTTGTAAATGCTTATTTAATTATGAGATTTATGAGAGAATGAGAGAGAGGAGAGAGAAATAGTGTCATAGTCACTCATAGTCACATGTCACTGGGATGAATCTCCAAATCAGGCACAGTTATGGGAGGAAGGGATTTATTAAAGTTACAGATCCAGGGAAAGTTACATAATGGTGGAAGAGTCTGCTCCCCTTTCACTGGTTCAAGTAGCGAGAGAAGCCATCACCAACACCACACACACACACACACACACACACACACACACACACACACACACCCCAGCAAAACAATCTGGGGGAAGGAAGAGAGAGATTTCTTTCCCCTAGAGCTAGCTTCCTTACATCCTGTCCCCTATTGAAAAGGCCACTCACTCTAAAGGAGGGTCTTCCTCCTTTAGTTAATCCTCCCTGTAAGCAACCATCCATTACTGTGGATGACCAGACAGACAGACAGACAGACAGATGGATGGATAGATAGCTAGATGGTAGATAGCATGACAGAGCTTCTTGCCACTGTCATGGCAACAAATTCCAGACCCATGTGTCACTATGTACATATGGCTTTATGTGGGTACCGAGGAATCAAACCAGGGCTGTCAGACTTTGCAAGCAAGTGCCTTTAACTACTAACCCATCTCCCAAGCCCAAGAGTAACTATTTCTTACAAAATAGACATAATGTCAATATTAGAGACAGAAATAAGTGGTCAGCCTATTACATCGATTTAGACTTTTTAAATCAGACAATTGAACATTATGTTATTAAAGACTGTGCTTCTGATGGTTCAATAGCCTTTAAAGTAGATGTGCCTGGAGGGATGGGTCTTCAAAGCCAGGGCAGCAGAAGGTTCAGTGTATGCTTTCTCCACTGACTGGTAGGTGGGAGGTTGACATGCTGGTGAGGGGGGGAGTAGCAACCTCCTGGATCCTTCTTCACAAGGCCCCCTTTCCATTCTGGGAATCTGCACGACTACAGTGTTGATTAAATTTGTAGAAATTTATCTTCTGTTGTCTATGAAATATCTAATGTGTGGAATGTGAGATCACCCTTGAGTATCACAGTATTCTGGGATATGTCCTAAGCCCTACTGCTTAGATAGATTTCTCTCTCTCTCTCTCTCTCTCTCTCTCTCTCTCTCTGGTGCTGGCTGGAAATGTCTAGGTTAAAATATTTTATGAATGTAGCTAACATATTGATTTCTACTGCTGAATTCAAGTTTAAAAATATTTTATTTATTTATTTGCAAGGAGAGAAAGAGAGAGAGAGAGAGAGAAAGAGAGAGAGTAAGAAAGATACAGAGACAGAAGGGGTATGCCAGGGCCCCTAGCCTCAGTAAATGAACTCCAGATGCATAGGATACTTTGTGCATCTGGGTTTACATGAGTCCTGGGGAATCAAACCCAGGTCATTAGGCTTTGCAGGCAAGTGTCTTAATTGCCGAACCATCTCTCCAGCCCTGACTTAAGGGTTTTTTTTTTTTTTTTGAGGTAGGGTGTCACTCTAACCCAAGCTAACCTAGAATTCACTATATAGTTTCAGGCTGGCCTTGAACTCATGTGATCCTCCTACCTCAGCCTGGAATTAAAGGCATATGCCATCATGCCCGGCTTCCTGACTTAAAGTTTTTCACATGACATGCAATCCTAATGTTTCTTATTAAATAAGCAGAGACATTTCATTAGCATTCTTAATTTTGTCAACTTTTATATTTATGCTCATGGTAAATAAATCAAACCATTAAAGAAGTATAAAAATGTAAAACCGAAAAGGAAAAGTAGTAAAAGAAGCAAAAATTCGTAGTAAAATGCAGCCAAAGCGTGAAACTCTGGGATCTCCCTAGAGAATAATTATAGAAATGCATAAATTGAGATGTATGCAAAAATATTAGATTCTGTTTACAGACAATTATACCCATGTGTAATTCTAGACCATGCCTTTGGTAGCAACACATCAGCAAATAATTTTATTTAAAAATTGGAACAGTATGTCTATGGAATTCTAATGGGTATAGATTACAAGTTGAACCATCTCCCCAGTCCATAATTTTATTTTCTTACAATTTTCATTCATAAGCAAAGATGAGAATTCCTGAGACATTTTTAAAACTCCAAAGCTCAAAATGAGAAGAACCTGTAATTTCACATTTATGAATTATTTAAGATAAAATTTTATATGTGCTTCTCCAAGATAGGATCTACAAATGGAAGAGGGAGTTTGAGTACTGAGATCAAGCCATCAGTTTTGCCCATAAATAATCGAATTTGGTCTCTCATGTTCCAGCCCATCTTCTCGTTTCTCCTGAGTGCTGTTTGTGGATACTGTAGATATGAGAAACAGATCTGATTTTCCTTCAGGGGCGTGTTGAAGAAAGCTGGAGAGGAGCCAGGAGAGAGTAGCATTTGTGGGAACTGAGTAAAGAGGAGAAAGTGATAAAGGGTAGAAAATTCTGTGGTGAAGCTGAGCTCAGGGCTGAGTGTGTTCGAAGTGTGAGAGATCCCTGGTGAGGGTAACAAGGGTGGGTGGGAAGCAGAGACACACAGAAGAGAGATTAAGGGAAGATTATTGCTTAATGTCCTTTTGACAAAAAGTGAATAAATTTATAAGCAGATGGTGAAATAAATGAAAACTCCTATTTCCTTCTGGCTGATGAGTTTTAATTATAATACTTACCTGGAAGGAAGATGGAGCCAGTGCCTCCTGCCTTCCAACTGCTACGCTCCACCTTCCCACCTACTGAAGAAAGCTAATGAATGCACCATTCTAGTTACATGAGTGTGCACTGGATAGTAGTAGAAGGTGTAGTCTAGTTATCTGAGATGAAAAGTGAGCAGGAAGGGAGAGAATCATTATAAAAGGTCAGGTTATTAATGCATTGAACTTTGTGTGTTGTCGTGTATAGCTTTACGGGTGAATAAAATGAAAAAGCTAGGCTTGATAAAAAATAAAAAATCTGGTTCTTGCTTTTATAATTCATAACCCCCTATCCCATGGACTGTTCCAGAAATCCCACCAAGGAGGGCCCTCAGTGGGCTGGGGACAGGGAGGAGGGAAATGGGGGTACCATCATAAGACTTACTTGTACAACGTACCGAATTATTAATAATAAATAAGTTTTTTAAAAGAAATATTGGAGTTCATTTGAAATGGGAAATAATTATATAAGTCATTACATATCTCATGTAGCAAGTATGTTTTATTTCATATGTTTTCAACCACATTTCAAAGTTCAAAGGCAAATTTGTTTTGAATGTCCATAGTGGTAGGATTTGTCCTTTATGGCTATAATTCCATTTGGTGCTACTCTTGGGGGGTGTCCACCACTGTTTAAAAGAACCGTTAACAGTATCCGTGGCAAATGAGATGGACATTAATGTAACATCCCATCTGTAAATGTCCATTGCTGCTGCGGGCTTTTGTTTGCTGTGGCATTTTCTTCAGATCTCCTCTTACTGTATATCTGGGCTGCATTCTACTTAAGAGTGATGTTTGAGACATGAACTTTGAGAGAACATTAAAGTTTTAAATGGTGCTGAAAGACCCGCCCTTTATTTTCAGTCCTGTGTATATCATGAATCATACTGGTGTTGACATCCAAGTTTGTTCAGGGCAGCCTGTCAGGTCATAGCCCCCCCCCCCACGTCACCTGTGAGGAGAGGAAAGCATTCCTTAGTAATAGCGGTGGCATGATGAAAAAAAATGAGGGATCACATGAAATAAAATCTTTCAGTGCAGCTTTATTGCCTGCATAATTCCAGATTGACTTTCCGTTTGCACTTTCATTGTCAGTTAAAATTGTACGAGTCATATATAAAAATGCCCAAGCTAGTCAGAACTGAATATTATTTCTCTAATTGAAACATCAAAATAAATCATATCACCATTTTCTGCATATCTGTTTAAGAAAAAATGTCTTCTATGTTTTTCGCCCCAACTCCCTCCCATCCCTGTGACCCACAAGTCAGGCCCTTTGAGAATGAAATATGTGGTTATCTGTTCAGGTCACTTTCAGGTTCTACAAAAATAAGGACAAATGTGTCTTCACTTTCAGTTTTTCTTTTAGGCTTTGACTGTTCTATTCAGCTCCATGAGCCCCTTGGAATAGTTATGTAGAGTCGCCCCTTTGTCTTGCTTCTGTGGCTGCCAGTGAAACCCCTCCCACAGTCATTTCCATGATCCATGATGTTTAGTTTAACATCGTTTTGAAAATATTTATTTGTGTGTGTGTGTGTGTGTGTGTGTGTGTGTGTGTGTGTGTGTGAGAGAGAGAGAGAGAGAGAGAGAGAGAGAGAGAGAGAGAGAGAGAGAGAGAGTATGGGTGTGCCAGGGCCTCTTGCTACTGCAAACTACAGGGAATGTACCACTGTTTTGTGAATCTGGCTTTACGTGGGGAGTGGGGAATCAAACTTGAGTCGTTAGGCTTTGCAGGCAAGCACTTTAACCACTGAACCATCTCTCCAGCTTCTGGATTACTCTTCAAATGTAACGAAAACCTATCTGTGATTTTAAATTTGAACTGCATCTCTAAAAGGTAAGTTTAGTATACTTTGAACAACCATTTGAATAAGTTTCATATTCGCAAGTAACTCACTATTTATCTCCCTGCTTTGAAGGAAAATATCTGAACTAGAATGTAGGAAAATTGAGTTGGTATTAGAAAACAAACAAAGAAAGAAATCAGTGTTAATGGCCATCCTAGTTATATAACAAACATTAAAACAAGGTAATCCAGGGTAATTTCTCTTCAAGGTCTACAAAAAAAAATCAATTTCCAGACGAATCTGTCAAAAATGAGTTTTGATGTCTAAATTGAAGCAGGCTAGAATTTCAGCTTTAGTTGCAAATTGCTCTAAATTTTCCAGAGTGCTGATATATATATATATATATATATATATATATATATATATATATATATATAAATTTCTCTGTTTTATAGCTTAAGAGTAAAAACTTAAAAGAACGAACCTGGTTGTTTACATGTTATTGTACATTTATTGATATTTGAAGTGTTTACAATGCTTTAGATAAGATAGTAAAAACTGACAAAAAGTGGTGGGTTATTTAGAAAGGAGAGAAGGTAGGCAAAATGGGAGACAGGCAATTAAGAATAAAACAAGCAAACAGCATAGAGAAGAGGGATTTTAAAAAGAAAAGAGGAAAATCAGTTTTGCTTTTCTTTTTTTTTTTTTTTTTTTTTTTTTTTTTTCGAGGTAGGATCTCACTCGAGCCCAGGCTGACCTGGAATTCATTATGTAGTCTCAGGGTGGCCTTGAACTCATGGTGATCCTCCTACCTCTGCCTCCCAAGTGCTGGGATTAAAGGCATGCACCACCACGCCCTCAGTTTTGTCTTTCTGAGGTTGGATCAGCACACTTCATGTGATTCTTTCTAGATCTGTGGTATCCTGCTAAAGGGACATGGAGGATGTAGGGTTTTTGCTGAGTCTGGCAGGCTTCCAGATGGTCTCCTTCTGTTAAGGAAGTTGAGGCAAAGTCTGAGGACCCCAATAAATCTCAGCGAATCCTGGACACTCCAGCCCCCAGGCAGGCCACAGCTGTGCCCTGAGATAAGCAGGCAATTCAAGGCCTAAACTTAGTCCAGCTGCAATAACAAACCTAAACAATAAGGTTGCGTTTCCTCTGCTGACATCACCATTCTATACATGTCTGTATACATGTATAGAGTCACGTAGGCCCCTCAATTTATCTATGCAAAATAGGTATCCAAAGGGTACTGGCCCCTACAAATCAAACTTATGAGATGTCCACAGATCTTGCCCCTACCAATCCCCTTGCTGCCTATGCTCCTACCTCTGACTTTTCCTCTATATAAACAACTGTTATCTGTACAATAAACGAAAACTGCCCACTGCCACGTTTTCCGGAGAGTGCTCATCTCTCGTTGGCTCACAGCTATTCCAAGCCTCTACTCACCCAGCTCTATGGATGAACAGGGAGTTGATGCATGCTGCAACTTCCCCACTAACCTACTGACCCACACAGATCCATCCGTCTTCATGCAGGTTTCCTAATTTCCCCTTTTCTGTACTGCTGAGTAGAATTCCCTGGGGTAGACACACCACATTTTCATTATCCACTCGTCTGTTGCTACATCTAGGTCTTTTCAAATTCTGACCTGCAGTCATAGAGCAGCAAGGAGCCTGGATGTGCAAATATCGCTATAGCTTGTCATGTACGTGGAGGGCACGTGTGGGTAAAACCTAAAAACATAGATCAGTAACCAACTGAGAGCACAAAGAGACAAGCTGGAAGAGGGGAAGAGATGGGTGAAACCGACAGGTAAACAGAAGGAAAGAAAATACAGCAGGAAAGGAATGGGGGAAAGGAGAGAGAGGGCAGGAGGGAGGATGTAATCAACAAAACAAATCACATTTGCAAAATTCCATAAATGAAAGACTGGAGGGGCTGGAGAGATGCTCAGTGGTTGAAGCTTGAGGACAGGGGTTCAACTCCCCAGTGCCCACGGAAAGCCAGATGCAAAAGGTGGCACATGTGTCTGGAGTTTGTTTGCAGGGGTTGGAGGCT
>PVHP010026137.1:0-24895 GCA_004024765.1 Zapus hudsonius
GTTTTCTTTTCTTATTCCTTCTTCTTCCTTTCTTCTTCTTCTTTTCAGTCCAGGACCCCAGTTCACAGGATAATACCACCCATAATTAGGATGTATCTTCTCACTTCTATTAACTAAACTTAAACAATCTGTCACAAAGTAGCCCAGAGTTTTGCCTCCTAAATAAGTCGAGATTCTATCAAGTCATCAATCAACACTATCACACTCCCTTTGATTTCACTTAGTAGCTATGTAAAAAAATAGCTTTAAAATGGTGACAAGTGGTATGTATGGGTGCTGCAAAGGAAATTAAAAATATGCTTCTATGAGATCCCATACAAATGTTTGTAGGTATGTCTTAACATCTTCCTTAGTTCCTTTCCTTTAACAGCATCATGCTTAAAATCTATTTCTAAAATTGTACTGTTAACAAACTTCAACTCAGCCCCATAATGGCTCATCCAGAAAAAATCTTCCATGAGGTTCTGATTTTTCAGTCCAGTCCTAAAGATTCAGGGAGCTTCCCTACTTGCTGCAGATGAAGCAGGGATGTGTGCCCCTGTTCCTGCCATAAGGAGTTCTTTCTCATATCCAATTTAAAACAGACATTAATGATAAATAACTCATTTTAGAGAGCTATAACAAAACAGTTTTGATGTCCTCAGTAAAATGGTAAAACAATACTTGCAATGTCTGTTACATATCAGTACTTGGGTTTAAAGTGTACTACACAATTATATAAATTGTATTCACTACGTTTAGACTCTATACTGGTTGGGCCCCATATCCCAGCAATGAGAAGGTAACCAAGTTTAGGGTGGGCATTGTTCTGCTACCTTTGCCATGAAGGGAGAAGTGAAATAGGATAGATTGCTAAATAAGATCTCAGATTGGGACCATAAAAATATGTTATGTTAAATATCACTTTAATTTTTGTATCTTTTTAGATAAGCTGCTTGCTAAACTAATATTCCCAAGATTTTGTAACTGCCTATTTTTAATATCTTCAAAGAACCTTTGTTATTTTTATCCTTTATGGTACTTGCCAGAGAAAAACACTGACAGATAAAACCATGTTGTCATTTTCACATTATTTTTTGTCTCTTCATGCAATTCAGGCTAATGAGCATCAGTTCTTCCATAGATATAAATGAGATTACAATACTGTACATGGTCCCTGGAGTGTCCATGGTATGAGAACTTTTCGACTTATTGTAGAATATTAAAATGGAAGTCTATAATCCATTTGCCATAAGCAAAAGCATGACATGCTAAACCTCAATTGAAGTTTAAAAACAAAGAAAACAACTGTTTGAATTCTACCCTACAGTATTTTTAATGTATATTTTGATATCATGGAATACAGTGTTAATGTTATATTTTAAAGAGAAAAGCAAACTTACGGTAATATGAAGTACACTTTCAGACCTGTTTTAAAAGTCTAACATGGAGGATCAGTTTCAATAAAGTGATAGCAGCTTAGGTTCCAATAAACTGTCTGAAGTCATATATTCCAGAAAAGAGAATGAGATCCACAGGAAACAGTACATTGTGAAGTAACTGTTCCAATCTCTTCCTCATGAATATGAAACTGCCCGGGCATAACGCTGTCAGCTGTATAACTTGAGTAGAAAGAGTAATGACACTTTAAAATGTCCCTTAGCCCGCTGTGAAAGAATCAAATACTATCAAACATGTGACCATTATCTAATCATACATGTGGAAATGTGTATATCAAAATGCTTGAATGATTTGACATGGTTCAGCTTATATTTACAGGCAATTTTTATTTGCAAATTTCTTCTACCTGTATTGATACTGTTTACCAAGCCTAAAATCTGACTCAAAGGGCTTGGAAGATTGCTAAGTGGTTATAGACACTTGTTTACAAAGCTGGGACCCTGAGTTCAATTCCCGATTTCCCACTTAAGCCAGAAACAGAAGTGGCTCAAGTGTCTGACACTGTTTTGTAGTGTCAAAGGGCACACACACACACACACACACACACACACACACACACACACACACACACACACATACACACACACACACACAAAGAATGAATAAGAAAAATTGAGATAACTCAGAAAGATTACATAATTTGCTGACACTCAAGAAACAGCTGCAATTTTAAACTAACTTACTATTTTGAATTTCCTTTATTTTGTAAGTAAAAAAAACTCTAAGCCATAATGAAATATTTTTCACATAATACTACGTAGTTAAGCTAGTTGATATCATTGATAATATATGTTCATTGGAATTGTTAAATTTGTTTTAAATTCTATTAAGCTTTTAACAACTATGAAAAATCTAGACATATTTTTCTTTTTACTATTTAAAATAAAATAATTTAATTTTGTGATATTTATTGTCATATTCACATTTTATATTTGTGGTGTGATTGCTATATGTAACTCATAAAAATGTACTTATAACAACATTCTTCAGAAAAGTATATCTACTTAATAATATACTTCTAAAAAGTCCCTTAATTTTACACTATTTCTTTCTTTTTATTTTGAAAAGATGTTAATTTGTTGAAAATGTACTTGCCTAGTTTCATTTTCACCTATCTTAACATTGTTTTATAATTCTACGTATGGAATAAGATTGGTTCTATGGTGGGCTATATATATATATATATATTACTTGTATTCTGTCTTTAGTAAGCATGAATCTTATTTAGGTAATCATTCCACAAAATGTGTCCAAATTGTGTAGTAATCACAGCTTGACTGACTGGCTTATGTTATTATTAATCTCTTTATTTTTTGATGGTTGCTTAGGAACTTCAAACTATTGATTTTTACAGTTATCCATTGTACTACTATACTATACTTTAAACACTACTTAATTGTGAGGTATGCTAATTTATGCAGCTCATTCCATTCTCAGAACATTATCATTTCTTAGGGGAATTTTGGCAGTTACAAAAATGGAATAATATTAGATTTTGAGGTTCAGGATAATGAGAAGCTGCACAAAGGTTTGAAAAATAATTGTTGTAAGCAAGTTCTCCATCTTTGAAATGACTTTCATAGGTTTGCTTTGGGTAATTGTTGTTTGGGGGGGTTATCAAAACCCCTTGCATTTGACAGCTTTTGTTTGTCGGATACCTGAAATGTGTCATTTTATTCATTACTGATCTATGTATATTTTTATTTGAAACTATAATAAGCTGTATTTGTCACTTTTCAAGACTATTGTGATTTTTTTGTCTTTGTACTTTTGTTTGAAAATGATAAAATTTTAAGACTTGAAAATTGAAAAGACTTTTCAAGTCTGACAAGAAAATCTTCTCAACCTATCTGTTTCTTTTTCCTTATAAAGTACTGCTTAACATATTCCGATTTAAAATGCTCTTTTCACCACATACAAAGTTGCATGTTATTAGCCCTCAAAACTCTTTGATCACTCTGTGAGGATGAAAATTGACAGATGGATGGACTTTTGCATTTTGTGTGAAGTGTATGTTTTATTTTTATTTTTATAATCATAGTTGTATTTATTGTATAACAATATTTATTGATATTACTAAGCATTAAAATTACTTTTTTGCAATTTAGGGATAAAAGTCTCCATAAATTTTAAGTAAATTTAAGTGCTGAGGTGACAGTTTAATTCATAAATGCTTGCTTTGTTTTGCAAGCATGAGGATCTGAATTCAATCCTCAGAATCCACATAAAAATGCTAGCTATGGGTGTGTTAATAATCCCAGAACTAGGGTTACAGAGACAGGAGGATCCCTGAGATTTGTTGATCATCCTGTATAGGCTAATAGACAAACCCCAAATCCATGACAGATCCAGTCTCAAACGAAAAAAAAAAAGGCTGATGGTATTCTTGAGGAATAATCCTGAAGGTTGTCTACTGGCCTCCATATGAAGACACACATACATATTCCTGCATACACATGCATATATATACACACACTCGCAAACATAGGCATGCATTTACTCATGTACACACATTAAACAAGTAAATCAATAAAAGTTAAAGATAAAAAAAAGAAATAGAATGCTTATTCTAGATTTCTATTATTAAGAAAAACAGAAAATTAAGTACATAATTTAAACATATTAATTTTTGGAGAGATTTTGTTTGTCTTGAGTCCAAAGGCATGTGGTCAGCCTGTGAAATGAGCATGCCATAAAGCTGAAAGCACAATATTCTGAGCGTTCACTGTTAGACTGGAGGATCCATTGTGCTGCTAGAAATCTGCTATCGTTATTTTATCAAGCTGCAAGGATGCCCCCACTTTATGAATTGAAATCAGTTACTCCCCTTCAGTAACCCTTGATAATACTGTTTTTAGTCAAACATATTCCAAGATATGTTCTGTACCAGACCTAGACTGCTTTGTGGTCCATGCATAGTAGTGGTGATTGTACCATCTGAGTGAGTGTTTAGAGAGAATAATATATAGAGCATCTCATGATTAAATTCAGATGCATTGTGGGAAAAGAAATGTCCAGTAGAGAAAATCTTACATATCCCAAGCCTCTGAATCACAGGAAAGAAACACAACCAACCTTCTCTAGTAGTTAGTTCTTCCTTCTCTCTTTTTTTTTCACAGAAAAACTCATACATCAGTGTTTATTGGAATAAGCTTACGTGTCCAACAGCACAGGAATGGATAAATAAAATGTAGTAGATGTACATAGTGGAACTTTGTCAGCCACAAACAAGAATGAAGTTATGTCATTTCCAGGAAAATAGGTGCAACTGGAGAGAACCATATTAAATACATTAAGCCAGTCTCAGAAAGACACATATTGTATGTTTTATCTCATATGCAGCTCCTACATTTTATGTAGATATATAAAATTATGTATGTTTATATGACATGAAAGTAGAAGCGAAATTGTCTAGGGGAACAAAGACGACTAATAGCGGAGGAGAAAAACGGGGATGGCAAGTGGTATGCAGGGGAATATTCTCAGAACACAATATATACTGGATGTAACACAATGCCATGCACAATGAATATATGCAATGAAAATTTTAAGAATGTTTGTGTGTATGTGCACATGCATTTTGCATGTGTGTGGGTGCAAGTGTCTTCCTCAGTGGCAAGTGTCTTCCTCGGTGGCTCTCTTCATTATATTTTTTGAGGCAGGGTCTCTCAGTGAAGCTGGGGCTCGTTAATTCAGCTAGACTAGTTAGCCAGCACACCCCAAGAGTCTCCTGACCCTGCATCCCACATGCTGGGATGACAGGTACATGGCAGCATGCTTGGTTTCAATGTGGTTCTGGGGAATGTGAACTCAGGTTCCTCTGCTTGTGTGGAAAGTACTTTCTTAACTAGATCATCTCCCCAGCTCCTACATTAAAAAAAATGGAACTTCAAAATGACTCCTTTTCCTAGGATTATACAACTTGAAACAAATCTTCCCTATGCAGATGAAAGGCAAATACTTTTTAAAAATATTTTATTTATTCATTCCCAAGCAGAGAGATACAGAGAGAGAGAGAGAGAGAGAGAGAGAGAGAGAGAGAGAGAGAGAGAATGAAAGAGAGAGAGAAAGAGAGCTCCAGGGCCACCGCCTTGTGGGTCTGGCATATGTGGGTACTGGGGAATTGAACCTGGGACCTTAGGCTCTGGAGGCAAGTGCCCCAACCAGTGAGCCATCTCTTCAGCCCGGCAAATACTTTTTAATTTATTTTTTATTATCCATAATTAGATATACTTAAAAAGGGAATAATGTGATGATGTCTCAAATTCCCCTATTTCCATCTTCCCTGTCCCCATTCAGTTAGATTTCCTCCTCCATGGGCAATCTGGGTCAGACCATGGCGTAGAGGGTTGTGAATAGCCTGGTTCCACCCCCCTTTGCATGTTGTTACTGAGGGAGCAATGTCTCTGGATATTCTCCCCACCATGACTCTGACAATCTTTCCTCCCCATCTTCTGCTCAGTTCCCTGAGTCATGGTGGGTGAGTATTAAGGCTACTTTGTTGTTGAGGCCTTAGGGGCCTCTGTACTTCTACTTGAGGTGGAACTCTACATGAGATAGGAGTAGGGAACAATTTCCTGAGCAAATCTGCAGTCCAGGAAGTGTAACAATCACTTAAACAATGGGACACGATCAGGCTCAAAAGCATGTACAGACAAACATGCAATACTCAGAGCCAATAGACCCCTACCAAACTGGGAGATTATTTTTGCCAGCTATAACTCAGAGGCCTAATTTTTGATCTTACAGAGAACTCAAAAAATTACATAATAAAATCTCAAACAGCCCCCTCAAAAAATGGGGCACTGATCTCAACAGAGAATTCACAGAGGAGGAAACACAAATGGCCTTTTCTCACCTGAGAAAGTGATCAGCATCCCTAAGCATCAGGGAAATGCAAATCAAAACCACAATGAAATACCACCTTTCCCCAGTCAGAATGGCAATCATAAAGAAAACCAACAACAATCGCTGCTGGCGAGGATGTATGGAAAAAGGAACCCTAGTTCACTACTGGTGGGATTGCAAACTTGTTTAACCACTATGGAAAGCAGTGTGGAGACTCCTGGACAGAATGGGCGTAGAGCTACCAATTGACCCAGCTATCCCTCTACCATGCATCTATCCAAAATCTGTCACAACTCAATGCAGAAACATTTGTACAACTATATATATAAAGCAGCTCAATTCATAATAGCCAAAAATTGAAATCAACCCAAATGTCCCTCAATGGAGGAATGGATAGCAAAACTGAAATTTTACTCAGCTGAAAGGAAAAGATGACATATTGAAATTTAGGAAAAAAAATGGTCTGAGTTCAAGCAGATCTTACTAAGCGAACTCTCAAAAGAACAAAGAGTGGAATGCTCCATATTATCCCTCATAGGTGGTTCCTAACCAGGATAATAATAAACTCTGCGCAAACAAGCCAGAAGTAAGAGTTTGCGAAAAAGGAGTAAGATGTGGGGGTGGGGTTGGAGGAGAAGGGGATGTCTTAAACATGAAGTTGAACCAAAACTTGTTCAAAATTAAAAAATCCTCACGTGCACATGTACCCTAATGCGCATGCAGTGGGCACCATCTGGCAAGCAGGGTCTAGAATGGAAAAGGAGAGTGTCTAAGTCTGTGAAAAACTGATGAGTCTGGCAGCTCCTGGTCCCAGCCACAGTAACATTCCTTCACTGAACTGTTGACCAAAGTGACTCAAAAACAAGACAGGCTTCTGTCAAAGCTCTTGATAACCAAACCCAGGCCTGAGGCAAAATCCTCTTGCTGAAGAACCACAGAAAGCCTTCTATAAGCACCTAGAGACCCTTTGAGGTCCAGAATGGTAACCAGGCCCCAGATGGTACTTAGTGCAGAGCTGGAAGGCACTGCATAAGCTGCCAGGGGAAAATGGTCAACAACAGCTGTAAACAGAGACCACTGACATGAAACACAGTCTGCCACCATGAGTAGGCTGAACATACTGCCTACAGGGAGAGAACAGTGAACCATGAAAGGAGCACTTGTGCAATAGAGGCGCCAAAGCTTGGGGGAGGCAATCAACAGCTGTTAATTAGGCCAAGAAATTCACTCAGTGAAGGGAAGTCCTTGACTGGAACAGGGATTTCAGGGTAAATTACATAGGGAACCAAAGTCTTGGGGCCCCAAAGAGAAATACACTTACAAGTGATTTGCAAAAAGCTACCAACAATAGAATCTAGCCATCTCAGGAAAGTGTCTCAATTAACCTATACTGATCTCACTCTCCGATGGAGATTCTGTTTGTATTTTTCATCTCTTCCAATCCTACAAATGAGCCATAGGCCAATAGCTGTCTTCCTGGCAAGAGTTGAGCCACCCCAGACCTACCATGGAGGATCCACATGGAACCCTGCAGGCAGTGATGGGATAAGCAAGAGACCTATAACCACAGCCAGTCAACCCATGATGAGCCAGCGAATGAAAAACCAACAATTTTAAGCTCTTCCTTCTCTTAAACACAATAAAAATAAGCCAGGTGGAACTCTGTATTTGGGGATCTATCAAAAGAAGTCTGCTTGTCTTTGAGAGTCCCAGGACATTTCTTTCTCAAACACATATTGGCTTTTGCTTCACCTTCTTGCTACTTTCAAACCTGCATTTTTCTTCTTCAAACAGATGCCAGGGAGCTGGAAACACCACCAGTAATCACTTAGTGGAGAAGACCCACCCTGAATGTGGATGCCAGGGTCCCGGAACCAAAGTGGTGATGATGGCACATTCAAGCCTCACACTTCTTTAGAGAATGCATTTTTTGATGTTATCATTTGTGAACATAATAGTTCAGATCCTTTAACTGTGCCTTTGAATGTGGATTTGAACCAGAGTTTTTCCAAGAGGTGGCATATATATATATATATATATATATATATATATATATATATATATATATATATATATATATATATATATATTGCTTTTGATGTCAAATTGTAAATACTAGTACACTTTTTTTTTCTGTGCAACAGGCAGACATAGTGTCATGCAGTGTAATATTTACTCAGAACTAAGTGATTCATCAATTTCCAATGCCAGGCATAAAACTCATTTCTCTGAAATGAAACAAAAATATAAAAAACAAACTCAGAAAACTCAATGAGACATGGAATCTTGAGAGCACTCTCTTTTGCATTAAGTCACTGCTGTTAAATATACATCTTGTGAGAAAACACTGAAGTGATATTCATGGAAGTGGTTTCCTTGGCATTGTTTTTCTTTAAAAGGTTTATGAAATTATGAATTCATATAATAATATTTGGGAATAATGTATTGTACTTTCATGAAAAATCTTAACATATAATTTATTTAAATCAAATCAATGATGCACACACACATACACACACACACACACACATATATATATATATATATATATATATATATATATATGATAATTTACATTTGTTAAAGAGGCTACAGGCATTATTCAGTTCACATACTTTAGGAGAACCTCAAATATATTCTCCATGCAACCTGACAATTCTGAGTTTGAACAGTGAGAAGGGGCAATGAATGGATAAAGAAAACATATGGGATCTATCTCAGGCCAACCTGTAAAAAGACAAGATTACTTCACTACACAAAGGGTTTATTTTGCAGCACAAAAGCTATTATGAATTACCAAATAGTTACTCATTAAATGACAGAAGAACTAATAACCTGAAAGCAAAAAAAATGTATTAAAATGATATGTTGCAAGGTGTGGTGGTGCACACCTTTAATCCCAGCACTCAGGCAGAGGTAGGAGGATTGCCATAAATTTAAGGGTAGCCTGAGACTACATAGTGAATTCCCAGACCTCCTGGGCTACAGAGGGATCCTACCTAAAAACACAAACAAAAGCAATGATTTGTGCATAAATTTCTACTCACAGTATTTATTCACAGTAAAGAGTTGGAGTTTCCTTATGTTAATTCAAGAATCATTGGTACTTGGTGTCATCTCTTTCCTGTTTAATAAATTTAAGTTTTCTTTAATTACTTAGCATCTAATACATACTCTTATTTCTCTGGGGTACAAATATATTTTTTATACTTCTTTGGTAGCAGTTGATTATACAACCTTACATATATTTGAAATTGCAATTGAAAACTGCTAAATTAATTATATCTTGATCACTGACATCAAAAAACACTTTTATATATTTTACTTATTTATTTGTAAGCAGAGAGAAACAGAGAGACAAAGAGAGAGTCAGAGAGAGACTGCTGCAAAGAAACTTCAGATGCATGCACCACTTGGTACTTCTGATTTTAATTGTGTAATGGGGAATTGAACCCATATCCTTGGTCTTTGGAGACAAACATCTTAACTGCTGAGCTATCTTTTCAGCTATCTATACAATACTTTTTAAAAATAATGTTTTTCTGAGTGTTTCTTTCCAGATTCAAAGAAATATTTCCGATTTTCTCATGTCAAGTTTGATCAAGCACAGATTCCATTTACTATATATATATATATATATATATATATATATATATATATATATATATAATGTTTTTATTTGTTTTAGGTATTCTCATACATCTATATAAAAGTGATTTACGCATACTATTTTCAGTCTAACCTTTATAGCATAAGACTAAGTCCAAATCCTCTACACAGTTAAATACTGAACTTTGCTCTAAGATATAATTTTAACTCCTTTTTTTAAAGATAAGTTTCTCAACATCTGTGGTTAGCTATGTAAGTTGTACATTTCTTCAAACAAACACTTTTTATGAGATATTATCATGTATCAAAAATATTTTACTATAATTGAGGTTGTACAATGAAATTCACTGTAGTACATATTGTTTCTGTAGTCATGTTTAATGGACAGCCTATCATTCTCACAAGTACAATACTAACAAAATTCTTGCAAAAAAATCCATCTTGGACTTTCAACTATAATTATTTCTGTGGCTAAATTGGTTTTACTACCTCATTCCAAACTGAATAGGAACTCATTAATAATGAGAAGTTTGCAATGATTAATTAGAAACTTGTTGAAAAACATCTTTGATGATAGCTAAATTAGAGTTTTCTTTTTCCCCCAAGATAGACTTTTATACTAATTGCCTTTTTTTTTGGTCCTATTATACAGCCATCTGCATTTTAGAAAGTTACTTTTCTTGCTAAATGCCTTTCAAGTTCATGGATGAGCAGAAGAAAAAATATGAAATTTGATTTTATGTATATATTTCATTTATTTGGAATAAACCCACACATTGTTATATATATATATAAGTATATATATATATATATATATTATTTTATTTATTCATTTTCAAGCACTGAGAGACAGATAGAAAGAGAGAGAGAGAGAGAGAGAGAGAGAGAGAGAGAGCACACCAGGGCCACCAGCTTGTGGGTCTGGCTTATGTGGGTCCTGGGGAATTGAACCCGGGGCCTTAGGCACTGGAGACAAATGCCTTACCCGCTGAGCCATCTCTCCAGCCCACATTGTTATATTTTATTAAATTGCCAGCATATGCAAAAGGTAGGAATAGCCAGCATTAGAGTTACATTGCAGGTTCCATGTGGTCATTTTCAGTTGTCTGTGTTCCCTTCTTTTGACTAATAAAACTAATAACTATAATTTAACAGTTCTTTCAAAATATGTTGCAAACCATGTTTACAATCTCAAATATATAACTAACTGTACGATAGTACATGAAATAGAATGAAAAACAGGGCATTTCTAAGAGTTGATTATTTTGTTTTACTTTTTAAGAGAATACAAGGTTGTGTATGTCTCCGATGATAAGTATTTTAGGGAAGAAATGATTTTAAAGATTGGCTGGCCCACTGCTCAAATATTAGATTGAATACCTTTCTAAATTCAATATCATGTGCATCAAATGGTAGGGTGGAAAGGTCTATTTTAGCTCAGGGTTTCAGAGGATGTGTTTCAGAGTTGTGTTGTCCCTCACAACTGAACAAAACATCATAACAGCAGGAGTACATGGTGGAAGACATCTTTCATGTCATGGCTGGTCCGAAAGCTAAGTGTATGGAACCAGGATTCAAGCTATAATAAAGCCCAAATCTAGTGACCTATTTCCCTCAGCTAGACTCTCTTTAAAGGGACCACAACGTCCAGATGTCAAGACAACCACTGGGAAATAAATATTTTAAAACAAGCATCTCTGGAAGACATTTTGGATAGAACCCACTGCAGAAGCATTAGGGGAAAAATCAAACTTTTCAAGTAGTTAGAGAAATAAAGTGGGCTTACTAGGTCTGTCAAATTATAGCCCAAACTATCTTGTTAGTGATTTTGGTTTCAAATGTCTATCATTTTTGTAGTATGGAGAAAGTTGTTAAGAGAACCAGATGCAAATTGTGTGCAATCAGTTAATCTTTACTCCATAATCTCCCTAAACTCTCTAAAAAATAACCAGTTTACAGAGAAAAATCAGATTGAAACTGAATGCCTGAATAAAATTGTGTTCTTTGTGTTTAATAGGGTTCTTCTTTAGAAGAAGCCAACTTACTAAAGAGAATGCCCACACATGATCTCAGGCAAAATACTAGACATAGGCAAGTTTCCTGACATCAAAGATGAGCAGGAAAAGATGATAAATCTCAGCTATTCTGTATGATTTCTCTCTGTAAAACCAAAGCTTTACACAAATTATTTTACATCTCTGCCCACACACTTTCAATTACTTAAGAGACCTCAGTGACCAGGAAAACCAAATTGTGTTTCAGATTTCACATTGGTAAGTGTCTGTTCCAGCAACTTTATTATTGATAAATAAATATTCATATTTTTAAAGCCATAAATGAATGATTGTAAGTGGTCATAAAGGTATTTTAATAGACATAGGCACATTTATGTTTCTTTAATTTTACTTATGTAGAAGAAGGGACAAATCCAAATATATCTTAGATTTTTAATTAAAAAAATTATGCCATTTTCCAACATTTTTGTCATATTAATATCTCCATTTGCACTCAATATGCCCCACAACAGACAGTTAATTCCAGTAGGAATGATTCTGCAGTTACCATCAAGATTTTTATTACCATAACCCCTACACTTTCTGTCTCCGTCACAAAAGGTTTATTTTCATCCACAAAATCCCTAGAACTTTCACTGCTTCAACACATCTTTCTATGCCTTCCTTTCTTGATCTGCATGTCAAAAACAACAGCCTTGGTTAAATTTGATTTCCAGTCTTTCTATTTACATTCGTCCCCATGCAGCAAGATGAGTTTGGAAAAAGATTTACCTTCTATTTTTTAAATGTCCAGTCTAGAACTCTCACCCTAGTTTTATATTCAAATATTCAAACTAGTTTGGGTCCCTGAGTTAGTTAGGGAAGTTGTAGCGTGCATCAACTCTCTGTTTGCCCACGGGGCTGGGTGAGCAGCGGCTTGGAATAGCTGTGAGCCGACGAGAGATGAGACTCTCGGGAGAACGCGGCAGTGGGCTGTTCTCATTTTATTGTATAGATAGCAGTTGTTTATATAGAGAAAAGTCAGAGGTAGAAGCATAGAAAGCAAAATCTGTGAGCATCTCATGAGTTTGATTGGTAGGGGCCAGTATCGTTTGGATACCTATTTTGCATAGATAAATTGAGGGGGCTACGTGACTCTATACATGGACATGTATAGAATTGTGATGTCAGCAGATGAAGTGTAACCTTATTGTTTAGGTTTGTTATTGCATCTGGACTAAGTTAGGCTTTGAACTGCTTGCTTTTATCTCAGGGCACAGCTGTGGCCTGCCTGGGGGCTGGAGTGTTCAGGATTGCTAAGATTTATAGGGGTCCTCAGACTTTGCCTCAACTTCCTTATCAGAAGGAGACAGTCCCAGAAGCCTTCCAGACTCCGCAAAACCCTACATCCTCCATGCCCCTTTTAGCAGGGTCCCACAAACTAATAATCAAAATTTATAGTTATCTTATTAATAAGTCAAACATATGTCCACATCTATCAAAATCTTCACTTTATCTTTCATTTTTCATTTTTTATCATTTCATTTTTCACTTCAATTCACTATCATTCTTTTTTCTATAAAATGCCTCAATGTGACCAGTTGATCAATTTGAAAGCATAGAATCATGCTTAAGTCATGTCTTCTCGATCAACTAACCATTGCCTTTCCTATTGACTCTAAGTGTCCCAGAACACCATTCTTTCCCCAGAGCTGTACATCTGTCCACATGTTCCATTATCATCACACCTTTAACTTGGATTATTTTCAGTTGGTATAGCTTCACTCCACCCAAACCATCAGTTACCATGAAGAATCCCAAGTGATGCAATGACAGGACATTCTTCTGCATAGTTCTGTCCTGTGGATTCCATCATTCTAAGATTACACTGTTACCACACCTCATGTGGCACAGCCATTATATTCTTACCTCTGTGTTTGCATTTTGTCCAATCCAGTCTTATTCTTTGCAAGACTTTCAAACATCCAGACTTGAATTTGTGTCCATTGAATAAATAGTACTTTCTGGAGATTATCACATCCTTCAAGTTTATTTTAATTATTATTTTCTCAAAAAAATATGTTTTTTCAGAAATGGAGCCATCCTCCCTACATCACACAATGTTTCAAATTACCAAACTACATTCTCTATGATTTCTTTCCATGCTTCAATTTACCCACTAGGAGGATCTTGAATACAAGATATTTGATTAATGTACTAAATATTTTCCTCATATATAGTTTATTGCTTCCATCACTCATTAGGGTGGAAGATCTGTGGAACTAGAAGTTTTGACAACAGTGTTGAATCTCTAGCACAACCAAAGTGAGGAGTAAATGACAGAAAAATCCCATTGTGTGGGATTATAGAGGAGTAGCATGATTCCCAGTGTATGCTTGGCTAAGGCTCAAACCCAGGGCATTATGCCTGTGTTGCTGTCAGCTTTCTAGTTGCTGTGCAGAAAGAAAACAAGCAAAAGCAGCTTGTGGAGGAATCAGTTTATTTGCTTTACGGACTCGAGGGGAGACTCCATTCTGGCAGGGAAAACGATGGCATGAGCAGAGGGTGGACATCACCTCTGCCACAGCACTGCAAACAGCGGCAGGAAGGTGTGCCCAATACTGGCAAGGGGAAGCTGGCTTATAACCCCCACAAGCCCGCCCCCAACAACACAGCTCCATTGAGGTTGTAAAATCCAAACTGCCATCTGCTGAGGATCGATCACTGAGAACACATTCATTTGTTTGTGGGGGACACCTCGATCAAACCATGACAACCTAATAGTTAAGCTCTCTGAACTACATTCACAACCCTATTTTATTATAAATTCTTAAAAGGCATTGCATCATATTTAGGCTTGAATACCAGTGATGCCTTCTGAATATTGAGATAGAAGGATACTGAGTAAAAGGCCAGCTCATTGTACAGTGGAAAATAGTGTGTCAGCCTGGACTACATAGAAAGAAAGACACTGTTTCACAAAAATATCTGAAAACATAGTAAATGAACAACAACAATGAAGCCACATCAAGACATTGTAAAGCTGTCTTAGAATTTTTTACAAAATATTTTCTAAACTGAATAAATAGGAAAGAAATATTTGTTCCAAAGTCTAGAGTACCCTGGTAGATGCTAAGTTATTTGTACATTCTTACAGTAGCTAAATGTTTTTCAGGATGTTATTCATGATTTGTGAAGTCAGCATTGATTAATAATAAACAGAAGCATCTAGAAATCTGCCTGAGTCAATCTGTGAAAACTCCTTGTCATAACCACTTTATCTAATGATTGCACCAGATATATATGATTCCTCCTTAATCCACTGACCAAAAATACATTGACAAACAAATACAGTTATAAGAAAATTAACAACAGTTAATAATTTGGGGTATTATTATTGATTTAAAGATTATCAGTAAAGGCAACCCTGCATACTGTAAATAACATGTTAGAAGAAAACTCACTGAAATCAGATAATCCAGTTAGGCAGTACTGGTCAGCCCATACCCTCTCGTGGTGTATTCAACATGACTATTTCTTCTATGTTAAATGTATATACAATATGGCATAATTGAGGAATAGATGGATACAAAAGTCAAGCTCACTTGACCATCTGCACAGGGCGGTCTACATGTATATGAGAACTACCCATTTGAGAGAGAAAAGTACAATTTTAGTAATCATTAGCTATTTCCTATAGACCCTTGGCTGAAATTGGGAATGCTGGACACTATTTATGATGGTGACTTATTTCAATGGACAAAGTAAACATAAAATGATTGCATCATAATGACTGCAGCTCATGAGAATAGAGACAAAATAAATATAGTGTTCTTATAAATTTGTTTGAGTCCTCCATATTTTTATTAATAAAGCTATTGAACTTTGCAAAGAAGTAAATGTGGCAATTTCCTTTAAAAACTTCACCTTAACTATGACTGCATGACTTTAAGGAAATATAATGTTTATTCATGAAACTACAATAGAAGAAATGAATAGCAATTTTTCAGAAAGAAAAAGAAATTGTGTACCAGTTAACCAAACTTAAAATGTTTCAACTATGAAATAAGATTATTTTCTATTTATTCAAAATAAAAGTCCAATATTGAAACCAGTTGAAAAACAATGCGGAATAAGTAACAATTTGTTTTCTTAATAAAATGGAGGTACTCACTCAATATTAAGGATAAGTCAAGTTGTTTAAGATGAATTTTGATAAGAAAATTACAATCATTTGCTACACTTATATTTAGAGGTCAACATGCTAGCATGTTTATGTATTTCCTTAATTGTGTTAGCCTCCACACAATTATGTGTTCATCCATATTTATGCAATATTAGGATTTCACAGCTGACATTCATAAGAGCTTTACTGTGAGGAATAGTTTATAAACAACTTTTTATGGCAGGAAATATTCATCTAAGACATAATGCTTTGTTATTTTGTCTGTTGAATGACAGAATTTCATGTGTTTAACATGTATAATATGTTTTTGGTTATATATTTTGCAGAATAATTCAATAGCTAATGAGCATTTTTATTCCTTAATTAACTTAGTATTTATAAAATGAAACCATGAATTAAAAGCATATTGCTTAGAATGTAATTTAAAAAATATATTGAGGAACATGCTGGCATCATATGACTGTGTCCTTATTAATTAAACTTGATCATATAATCAATGCAGCCTATATTTCTTTAGGATTTTATTTCATAAATGTATTCATAATTATATTCTTCACACAGAAAAGCTCTCATCTAAAGGTACTCTAAATCAGAAAATTGTACTTCCAAACAATGGTGTTTCTTATCAGCAAATTCGTTCAGCTTTCAGAACACAAATTGCTCCAGTGGAAAATGAGGTCCATATACTAAATATTCAGTTAATATAAAGTATAAAAAGAAAAAATAGAACTAACTCCCTAATTTCACTCCACATAGATTCTTATATTTCTCCTCACATCATTTGTAGACCATAGGAAAATAAATTTATCATTCAGGAAATACCAAACTATGTAATAGTCTAAGAATGAAAATTAAAGCACTTTTGACTGGGAAAAGTTGATCATAATAAAAAGGTTTAATTTCCCTGAGCATGAAATATTCTCCCCAAAGAGCGTACCTAGTAATGACATGCTATGATTAATTAATTGGTTCTGGGAACTATTATGCTATATTAGTCACTTTCATATTAGTGTTCCCAAGGGTGGCAAATAAATAAGACACTGGTTTTGCTTCTACATGTCCAGCGATTTCCTGCCAAGACATTTTGCTGATGTGCAATTTCTGAGCAATTTTCCACAGCATCCTCTTTCTGCCAAGTAGTTCAAACATTTTCTGGTATAATGTTTAGAAGAGCATTGTGTTTTAGCAAAAACACATTTTTCTCTCATTTTTTTCTGATATTATAGACAACAGCTTCCCTTGAGGGCAGGACAATTGATCCCAGCAGGTTATTTACAGTTCCTTGGTAGCACAATGGCCAATGAGTGTCACCAAAGAGTACACTTCTTCAGCATCAATTCCAAGCCTGGAGCAGTTTTGACAATTGTAAATAATGCTGCTTAGTTCCTTTCTGGTTAGGTAAGTGCCATCTAATTAAAGATGTGTTCAAAACTCATGGCACACTTTTGCGTTTCCATTATTGCATCTTTAATGTGAAGGCTGTGATATCTTTTCTTGCATGAATAAGCATCAAAGAAAAGAGATGAGATTTCATGAGCAATTTAATCACTGAGTGAAATTTCAAGTTTTTTTATGGTAGCCATTAGAATTCACAATCAATGATATTTAGGGAATATTAGAATGGAGGTTAAGTAACATTTATTAGTATACATTTTATTTAATTTTATTTTGTGTACAAAGTAAAGGATTTCCTTGTTTTCACACATACTTGTTTTGGTTGATTGCTCCCTCCTCCTTTGGCCTCCATCTTGAGGGCCTTGTCATTTCTCCCCATTCACTTTCAAATCAGAAGCAGTCTATTAGCCTCTCTGTCCTTCCTCAAATCCTGTCTCTCCTTCTGTCATGGCCCCTTCCTAGTTTTATGGCCTATACCCAGATTCATTTCCGCAAATTATACATTCAGATATATGAATGAAGGTTCAGCATATGATAGAAAACATGATACATTTGTCTTTCTGAAACGGAGTTACCTCATTAATATGTTTATCTTTTTAAAAATTTTATATGTTATCCACCCAAAACATAACTATGAGGTAATGCATTTGTCAATCAGCAAGATTTAATCATTCCAAAGCTTCATAGCCTAAATTCCACATCAAAAGTGAAATGATTTTGTCTGTCAATTAAACAATAAGTAATTAAACCAGTGTTCTGTACAGTCAATATCTAAGGACTTGAAATAAATCATGTCACACCTATGCTCCTCTCTCCCACGCCCAGTGGTGTGGATAAAATCATTATCATGGCTGAGGAGTCTAGTGAGATGCAGGATGTGTAACACATTCTACTTTCTCAAATGTCCTGTTCCACTCAAGCAAAATAAATAAATAAATAAATGAGTTTGGTATAATGTGCTCATTTCCTCTAAATTATTGATATATTAGCTGAACTTCCATAAACACCCTCTAATATTTATTTTCACTTCATTGTCCATTTTTGACTGAGTTATCTACATTTTCATATAATTTCCATTTTGCATAATAAAAAGCATGTCTTTTAGCTCTGAAAGGTACTGTCAATAGTTGTTCACGAAACAGGGAATTAGAAAACCCAAGGCTTGAGTTTCTGTAACAAAGCTTGAAATGTAATAGTTTTTTTTGCCAAGATATTCAGATCTTAATTAATTTAAAAGCCAAAATATTTAAATAGCAAGCAAAATATACCAATATATTTTTTTTAAATTTCTGTTTAGTAAGTAATATTTCTTGAGTGTAAGCAGTTTTGCTCACTTAATTCTTAAGGTGTTTTGAAGAGTTATGATTAAGGATCTTAAAACATAATTGTGTGTTTTATCTAATGAAATGAAGTATGTTTAACACATATATATCACAATGTACAAGTACATAAACAAATACTTCTAAATATATTTCTGTATTGTTGTTCAAAGCATTTAAAATGGATTACAATCACTATTATCACTGGAGATAAAAATATTTATTTTCTAAATTTTCACCCAGATAGTCATTAACCAAAATCTCTATGTTTATGCATTTTTCCAAATAATGACAAAATATGATTTGCTATTTTCAAATTTATTAGACAAAAAAACCTATATTTCAGAGCAAAAAGTATATATTATATTCTATGCATATAAAAAATAAATGTATTGAAAACTGTTTTGTGAAAAAAGTGTTCTTTAATCAAATCCACAATCACTATTTTTACATAATAATTTCATATTAGTTGTACAATTTTATCAAATACATTTTAATTATTTTTAAAATAATGATTTTTATAGCATTGGTTTGTATTTAAAATGTGAAATTGATACTATTCTGCTATTTTGTAATAAAATCTCCATGCTTTGCACATGATATGTATTAAATGTTTATTGGATGAATAAATTATATAGCAAAACCAAACATTTCCATTTTTATTTAGGGTTTGCTTAGGAAGTAAGTGAAATGAGAAGGAAATGTATATTACATTTCCCATATAAAAATTTCCAAATTCCTAAGTTCCAGATTATCATGTATGTATTAGCCACAAATAAATATTACCATAGGTGATTGACCAATCAAAATATTTTAGCTTGTTTCCACATGCTAATTATGAATAATGGTACTGTTGTGGTCAGCTTTCTAGTTGCTGCACAGAAAGAACCCAAATAAAAGTGGCTTGTGGAGGAATGGGTTTATTTGGCTTACGGACTCGAGGGGAGACTCCATCCTGGCAGGGAAAACGATGGCATGAGCAGAGGGCTGGACATCACCTCTGCCACAGCACTGCAAACAGCGGCAGGAAGGTGTGCCAAACACTGGCAAGGGGGAGCTGGCTTATAACCCCATAAGCCCGTCCCCAACAACACAGCTTCATCGAGGTTGTAAAACCCAAACTGCCATCAGCTGAGGATAGATCTATCAGAACACATTCATTTGTTTGTGGGGGACACCTGGATCAAACCATGACAGTTACTTCACATTCTGAGCTCCATTGTGCTGTAAACACTGAGTAAGTAGGTAATAAAGGGCCTTTAAAAATATAAAATAAATGTAAATATCAATAACTCAATTAGACTTAAAGATTCTCTTATTTCTATGAAATATTTGTATTTTTTCCAAGAAGAATGATTCATTAGTCTTCAAAAAATAAAACACTAGTAAAATGACCAACAATAAAAGTAAAACGCAAGTAAAGATGTAAATAAAATCACAAAATTTGATGAGAATATTAAAAAAAACCACCTGATGTTACATATGTCATGACACTAGATTATAAATTTATATATGCAAATATGAAATGTAGGGAGAGTACAAAACAGTAAAAAAATGGACAAAAATGTTGCCACGTTTTTATCCAGACACATCCTACTGCACCGGCACTGAAAAAAATAAATAAGTATTCTCAAAGCTAATTTAAAGTAGCCTTTGCTTATGAGCAGAATTCTTTCCCATGAGTACATCTGTATTGTCAGAGCTCGGACATAATGGCAGGCACTAAATGAAATAGCAAAAGTAACCTGTGCAACATTCTCTACAACACATGTTAATAACTCAACACATGCTGCATAGAAACTGATTTTTAAAGCAATTTCACCCCTATAGGTGTTGTTAAGCAGTAATTTTCTTCATTGAAATGATGGATACCAACAAGCTAATGACTCCTTTTTTAAAATTGTTATATTAGACACCTCTTCTAATTATTCTGTTTAAAAAAAACGCTTCTCTAATTATATTACTGATTCTTCATGAGAGACAGGAATTGAAACATCTTGATAAAGAGTATACTTTGGATTACACAGAATGCTGGGCGATTCTGTGTGATATTTTAATTAGAGTGGAGTGCATGTATCTTTGCTGTGATGTCTGAAATAAATTGATTTTCAATAATGTTAATTGCTTGCTCTCTGCAGGAAAACATGGCAAAGAGACAGTAGCAAAAGTTATGTTTAAGTATTTGAATCAAACAGAGCAACCAATCAAGTTGTTTAGTTACAAACATTGTGCTCTGCTTCTCTGTGTAATCTACACCCTGCTTATATAATGTACCAATTTTATTAGCTTGAAAAGTACCAACTGTAAAATGGCATTGGCTATTTCTTTGATATTCTGTTTTACTCTTAGAATTGCTAGCAAATGTAAACATAGTCTACCAAACGATAGATTATGAAAGAACAGAGAAAAATGCCAAGGAAATAATATTTAGAAATAAAATTAAAATAAGAATATGAGTTATCTAAACAAGGGAAGAGGAGGAACTTAGCTCATTTGAAGAGAGCTTGTTTAGTGTGTGCAGGATGCTGGGGTGGACCCACAGCTCTGTAATTGCAGTTGCAGCAGAGGAGGATTTTATTTTTCATTACACAAAATAAATAAATGAGTCATAAGTAAGTTGTAAGCATGATTCTATGACAGTACAGATGTATAAAGGCTGCAGATCATTTAGATTCTCTGAATATTCAATGCAAAGAAATATTTTATGCTAAATGCTACTAACTTTGGAAATAAAGTTAGATATTGGGAAGCTGAAATAAATGTTCAAGGTAAAAACAACTAAAGAAATGGAGAAAATGTATGATGGGTATAACAGTAAGTAAAGCAATATAAGTTAAATCATATAAAAATAATAGAAGTTTAAGATACTGGATATGCCAAAGACACTGAGTATACCACTATTCAATATATACCCAGGCCTAAGCAAGACATTATAACTTTGGAAAAGTACAAATATGTGTCAATATGTTTTGTTCTGTTTGTTCTTTAGATGATTGTTTATCATGTGTATAGATTTTAAATTATTCATCTCTTTAACTGGCTTTATTTGTTCCTCCTCTCCTCCTAGCACTATGAGAGTCTATAACGTGCTTTGCTTGTTCAAAAATCTGTGTGTATGTGAATATAAGTATGTATATATGTCTGCTGTATTCCCCACTGTTGGGAAGAGCATATGTACAAAACATTCCATTTATAGCACTATTTAGCAGCCATCACCCCAAACTCAGGTAGTAGGTTCTTGCTAAACGCCCAGGACAGCTGGAGCAACTAAATCTGACTGGTAAGGGAAGTGTAAATATGGCAGAATGCAGTAACAGTGAGCCGTGTTGGTCAGCGGGGATATGGCATACTGGAAATTGGGCTGAAGTCTTGGTTTGTCATAGAGGTTAAAGATGTTGGATAAGGTTGTTACTCTACAGTGACTGCTGGCCACCAGTGTCCCTGGCTGCTCCGCTCTCTTCACAAGAAAACAAAATTTCTATTAAACCAGAAATTAACAAAGGGTAGGACCCTGAGATCCTAGGAGCTCCTTCTAATTTTTAATGTTTTTAATTGGAATATGATTATATATATGTATATATATACATATATATACATATATATATATATATATATATATATATATATATATTAACAAAACAGTATGTTCAGTATCATGAGTTACTTGAGAAAACCATTGAAACCAGAATGACATTCCCTTTTAAGCATTAGATAGCCGCCCCCCCTCCCATGGCTCTGACATTCTTTCTAAAACCTCTTCTTTAAATTTCCCTGAGTCATGGTGGGTGAGTTTAAATTTTTCATAGTTATTAGGTTTTTAAGAGTCTCTGAATTTGTGTTTTAGACAATTGTAGGCACCCTTGGTGCCTATCTCCATTATCCTTCTCTAGGTTCTCTGCCTCGCTGTAGGAATAGCTCTTTTGCTTGTCATCCCACTTCCTTAGAGGTTGTGTTAGGGCTCTAAATGGTGAGTTTGAGGTGGTTCGTCTCCTGCTTAGGTGTCACCCATCAATTCAGGTCCACTTGGTGGAGTTCAGGTGTCCCCTGTTCTCTTTGATTTCTGAAAAATATAAACAGAATCTCCAGTGGAGAGTGAGATCATTATTGGTTAATTGAGACAAATATTGCTAGTTTGGTGAGGTTTTAAAAGATGTCGCCTTTCTGAAGACCTATGCTAGGTGAGCACTTCCTCTTGGAGATCGGGTTCTTGGTCTCCATTCAAGGTTACCTTGCATCCCTGTACAAGTCAAGGGTTCCCTGCCACTGAGAGGATCTCATAGACAATTAACCAGCTATTGATTACCACCTAGGTTGAGCACCACTACTGCACAGATGAGCACATCTTGTCTTGCATATCTGTGCCATATAGCAGTGTGTTATGCATTCTCAGGCCATCGGTCAGTGAAGTTTGAGGATGCCCCCTGCTATCTCTGAATATCATTGCTCTGGTGAGCCGAGGCAACTCTTAAAGTGCAATAGAAGGGAAAGTAAATAAAGTAGAGGGGGAAATAAGAGAAATGTGTATTTAATGCACATTGAATGTGTTTTTGTGACATGGTATGTGTAGTCTTTGCACGTCTTCGGTGGTGGGAGAGGAATGTGTGGTAGACCACCCATTGTTCTTCTGCTTGTTTTCTTTTTTTGTTTTAAAATAGTTATGAAATTATTTATTTAATAGAGGGTGGGAGAGAATGAAGGAGGGAGGGAGAGAGATAAGGACAGAGAGAAAGACAGATCATGGGTGTACAGAGCTTCTTGACAATGAAAACAAATACAGACAGACAGACACATACATACATACATACAGACAGACAGACAGACAGACACACACACACACACACACACACACACACACACACACACACACACACACACACTGACATGCACACACCAACACACCACTTCCTGCATCTGGCTCATCTGGATTTAATTGGGTATTGGGAAATCAAACCCGGGCTGGCAGTCTTTGCAACAAGTGCCTTTAGCCACTAGCCATCTCTTCAGTCCCTGCCTGTTCCTATTTCAACCAGATTTTCTTATCCTAGGGCTTGCCATTTTTGTTATTTGAGAGCTCTGGTGATTCTCAGGTTGATGATTCTTTAGGCAGGACTGGGGTTACAGATGAGTATAAACACACCCAGTTATTTTTATCTGAGACCTTGGGATCAAACTCTAGTGGTATCTCAGGCCTTTTCAGGCCTTCATGCTTGCACAGGAAGTGTTCTTAACCACTGAGCCATCTCTCCAGTCTGTCTTAAAACTTTTATGGCTATGAGGCTAAGTTCATTTTCAAGTGAGAAGGCATTTTGAATATTTTATTTTGCCATTAGCAATATGCCAGTAAATATTTGTAAGGATTTCTTCATGGGTTTGTATGGGACCCATCAATAAATATATAATATACGTAAAAATGAATATTTTGGGATTTCATTCTTGAAATCACTAGTGCAAAATAAAATTCAAAGGCATTACCTCCTATAAAATTGAAATACATACTGAGTAGATGGTTCATCTCTCCAGAACCAATTTAAAAAGCTGGGCAAATCCATACACATGTGCAACTCCAATCTGTCAGAGACAGGAAAATCACCCAGGCTTGCTGACTGAAAGCAGAAGCTCAGGATTCAGGTACAGACCTCATCTACATGTTGAGAAAAAAGCAAAGGTTTCCCAAGTTCTCCTCTTGTTCCCACCAGCAAGCACTGAGTGTACACATACTGCAGTATCCTACACACACACACACACACACACATACACACACACACACACACACACAAACACACACACAAATACAAAAGGACATCGAAATATAAGAGGAACCATCTTGAAAGAATAATTGGCTGACTGAAATGGGGATCTGAGAGGGAGGCCAAAGAAAGCAATGGAAAGGAATCACGGTAATATGTGTTCATTATTAATAATCTCAATAAAAACATAAACCTCTGCCAACTTATTGTATTCCCTATTAATGAAATCTTGAGTTTCATGTTAGATCTAAAATATGTTACCTATTGTCTTCAATGTTGCAGGTAGTCAAGAATATTTTATATGAATATGCCTATTAATTTTTAATAACCCATTCTTATAACTTTAGTGTATGATTC
>PVHP010026138.1:0-24875 GCA_004024765.1 Zapus hudsonius
GAGTGAATTTAGAGCTCAATTTAGTCACTACTTGAGTCACTTCTAAGAAATATGAGTAATGGGACTGGAGAGATGGCTCAGCAATTAAGACACTTGCCTGCAAAGCCTAATGACCCAAGTTTAATTCCTCAGTACCCACAAAAAGCCAGATGCAGAAAGTAGTGCATACATCTGGAGTTCATTTGAAGTGGCTGAAGGCCCTGGTGCACCCATTCTCTCTCTCTCTCTCTCTCTCTCTCTCTCTCTCTCTCTCTCTCTCTCTCTCTCTCATTGAAAATAAATAAATAAAATATTTCAAAAAAGAAAGAAAGAAAGAAGAGGGAAGGAAGGAAGGAAAGAAGGAAGGAAGGAAGGAAGGAAGAAAGGAAGGAAGGAAAACAGGCACATCTAATGTGAACAGAGTCCTAAGGCCTGAGAAACAAGAGTGCCTGCAAAGACGAACATCCGGGTGCTTGCCTGAGGGGAGGGTGGCAGTGAAGAGTGGGCCCCTGCTGCTTCCTGGCTCCAGAGGCTCACAGAGTGATTGGTACAAAGCAGGTGCTCAAGACATCTTGACATAGAGGCACAGACCTGTGTAAATAATGGATAACAAACAAATATTTGGTTGTGTTATCACAGTTTGCCTTTAAAAGGCCATCTAAAATAAGATAGTTGAAAGTTGTATTGATATAATTGCAACATTAAGAAATCTTTCAAGATATTCAATTAGGTCTAAACCACAGCATTATGATTTTCCGGAGACTCACAATAATGTGCTTTATTAATTTAAAGTTGAGTTTTTAAAAGAAAAACCTATGGTATCCAAAATTGTGGTTCCATGGAGTGAATATTTTTATCATCTTCAGAAAACTCAATGTACAATATTTAACCTTAAGTGTTCTGATTTTTTAATAAATTTGTGTTTTCTCAATAATTTATATGCCTACCATTCTTTAAAGATTTTTTTCAGAATATCATGGAGTACTCTATAATTAGGCATAATTTGATGTGTCAAATAAAATAAATAAAGCTTCCAAGTAATGGTGGGGGAGAGCTCCCAGAGACATGGCCCCCCTCAGTAACAACATACAAAGGAGCTGGGGAACAGGGTTGACTCCTAGGCTATCCATAATCTCCTACCCCATGGACTGACCCAGACTGCTCATGGAGGAGGATACCCAGCTGATTGGGGACAAGGAAGAGGGAATTTGGGGATCTGGGGATACCAACTCATTATTTCCTCATTTAATGTATCTAACAAATAAAGAAAAAAAAAGAAAATTTTATTCTGAACCTGACAGAGTAGACGTGGCATTTCTGAAACTATTTAAATGCTCTTCGTGACCCAACCCACCTGCTCCTTGGAGTGGGTCATGGTTTCAGGTCTTGTGGCTTCCTTGGTCTAGAATGATATCACCTGCCTCATCCAGTTGTCAAAACAGCATGACCTGCAAGCATTTGTTCAGGAGAGCATCTCGTAGAGAGCCGGGCAGATGTCAGGTGCCAGCGTGGCATCTGACAGTTTGCTGTCTTCTTTGGCGCTGCTGTTTCCTTAGGAATTGATCGACCTCGCTGGGCTCCTGCTTCTCCAGGTCCAAGTGAGGCTGCAGTGGACATGTGATGGGCGCTGGCAGAAGGGAAGCCCTGAATGGGGTAGGGGATTATGGATAGCCTAGGAGTCAACCCGGTTCCCCTGCTCCTTTGTATGTTGTTACTGAGGGGGGCCATGTCTCTGGGAGCTCTCCCCCACCATTACTTGAAAGCTTTATTTATTTTATTTGACACATCAAATTATACATAATTATAGAGTACTCCATGATATTCTGAAAAAAATCTTCAAAGAATGGTTGGCATATAAATTATTGAGAAAACACAAATTTATTAAAAAATCAGAACACTTAAGGTTAAATATTGTACATTGAGTTTTCTGAAGATGATAAAAATATTCACTCCATGGAACCATGAAGACCTCAGTGACTGAAATAGTGTGAGGAGTGTTAACTGCTCAGTTAAATTGATGTCTTTTTCCTAATTGGACACGAAAATTCTGGACTCATTGTCTTCATGGTTATGATTCTTCTTTATCTCCAGCAAATCTAAGTTTAAGAGACAACTCAAAATACCTGACTAAATAAACATCTTTAGTTTATCTGTGGACTTTTCACTGAAAAATTTCCAGCAGGCCTTGGTCTTTTCTCAACTGTACATCTGAAACTTTTGCTCTGGAAATACAGAATCCACAGATTAGCTGCATCTGTAGGAGAACGAGATTTTGGCTCCACCTAGTGGTCAATGAAAATAGCTCGCGCTAGTCTAGGTTTTTTTTTTTTTTAGATTTTGTTTTTATTCGCAGCTTCCATAAATATTAACAGTATACCATTATCATATTTACCTCCAACCACCCTTATTTCCCCTCCCAAATCTTTCCTTCACTGAATCCCTTCATATATATACATATATAAATACATAAATAAATACATTTAAAAAGATAAATAAATAAATTACATATAAATATTTACATATATGAAAAGGTTATATATTCCCTCACCCAGTCCCTATTTCCCTGAGGGCCTGCCTCAGTAGGGTCTCGGTGCTCACTTAGGGGTACTTAGGGCCTCTTTGTTGGTTTGTGGGGGGTTGGGGCTGTACCTCAGAATATTTCTATCCGGTTTTCTTCTTATTTTTGAAGCAGGGCCTTATGTGCCCCAGACTGCCATGAACTCTCCATGTAGACCAGGCTAGCCTCCAGCTTGCACTGATCCTCCTGCCTCAGCCTCCTCAGTGCTAGGATGACAAGCATGCATCGCCACACCTGTGTTGCTATTATTTTTCACATGGCATGTCATTAGAAATCTCTACAAAACTTTCTAGCTATTTTCAGTGACTGCCCTATGTATCATTTATCCTCCATTTCGGTAGGTTAGGTCTCTTGAGCATCACTGAGAACTTGAGGACATGGCGGAAGACTTGTTACCAAGCTGCCACAGATGCAGCCCTTTTCTCTCCCAGGACCAGGTCAGGGCCCCTCCTTCTGTGGCTAGCAGGCACCCCTTCTTTGCAGACTTCCTTCTGAAGAATCATTCTCTTTTCTGTCTTTGGGATTCCATTCTACCAAAAATACAGGTTGGGGCATAAACTAGGAAATAGTACAAAACCAACGGAAATGTTTTGCTTGAAATACTGAAACCATTTGTTTCTATTAAGAAGCAGTTTGCATTCAAAGCCCTTTATGGAAAAGAAACATGAGTCATCAATCAAAAGGAGCCTTTACAGATAAGAAATAAGGCCTGACCTAAACAATCATATTAAACCCGACCAGCCCTTCTTGGGAGTTTTTGCTGAGTCATTTTTCAGGAAGTAGCTGTCCAGGGAGATTTCTACAGGATGAACAATCGACCATATTTTCATATTAATAACCTCCAGTTGCTTTATTGTTCTCGAAATTTCTGTTAACAAGGATTTTCCTGTTGGGTGAAAAAAATCAGTAAGCAAAAGACAAAGCCAAATGAATTTATTTTTATGTGTTTGGAATTCTTTTCTCCTGTAAATGATATTGAGTATAATTCAATAAGAGTTAGTAAACTGTAAAACATATTTATTCACTCAGCATAATATGAGGAAATATTTTTCTTTTTCTTTTTCTTTTCTTTTTTTTCCCGATGGCCCTGCTCATGTTAGATAAGTGTTCTACCATTGAACTACAAGCCTGAATATATATAAATATAGATTTGCACACAGATATTGGATCCATTTCTTAAAGTAACTGAAAATGTCATTTTGAATTCAAATTTTCCTCAGGACAGAAACAATGTTTCCACTTCATGGTTTGAAGCACCTTCTCATTAGCTCCCTTTGTTTTTTGTTTATTTTTATTTTTGGCTTTTTTGTTCGGTTTGTTTGGTTTGGATTTTGAAATAGGGTCATAGCCTAGGCTAGCTTGGAATTTGCTATGTAGAGGAAGCGGGTCTTGAACTCCTGATCCTCCTACCTCAACCTCCCAAGTTTTGGGATTATAGATGTGTATCACTATGCCAGGTTTTCAAGTTCTTTTAGATGCCTCCTAGGCACTTTTCAGATAAAGAATAATCCATGTAGCCTCCTGGGATATACAAAGTGTCACAGGAGCCTTTCAGAACACTCCCAGCAGGACCTGGGAGGACAGAGTCAGTGTCCTCCAGGACGCTCCCAGGTGCACTCATTTGTTGGCTCTCTCTCTCTCTCTCTCTCTCTCTCTCTCTCTCTCTCTCTCTCTTTCTTTTTCTTTCTCTCTCTTTCTTTCTTTCTGTCTTTCTCTTTCTCTCTCTTTCTCTCTCTCTCTCTCTCTCCCATAGGCTCTGAGCCTCTCTCTTTGCTTATGAGGTTTATGACAAGGGACTGAAGTCTACCCATGAGATTTGGGAGGAGGGGCTAAATTGGGAATTAATAACTGTGATTATTATTCTTTCTGTTAATCTAAGCATTATGCTTTTTGTCTGACTGGACCTTATTTCATAGGCACGTGCAGTCTACAACAAAGTGTGTCCAGCTGCGGACTTAGACTTCTTGCTGGGCATGGAGGCACACACCTGTGATCAATCCCAGCAGCCAGGAGGCTGAGGCAGGAGGATTGAGAGTTTAGGAACTACATAAGTAAAGCCTGTCTCACACGTGTACACACACGCTGTGTACTGTAGTCACTATATAGAGACTCTAGTGTTAGAATGCCTGGGTTCAAATCCTGCCTCTGCTACTTACTAGCTCTGTGACCCTGAGTACTTTCCTGTGTCTAAGACTTTCTTTTCTACATAATAGACAAGCTCCTATCCTATAACTTTGTTGAGAGATTTGGTAAACTATGAGAATAAGGCCTTAAGAACAGTGCCAGGAAAAGCAATATACCACAGAAGCATTAGTCAGCTGTGTGTCATTGCTTAATGAGTGTCGTCATGTCCTATGGAGATAACATAAGAGGCATTTTTGTCTTTGGGCTGGGGAAGAGAATTATCCCTCTATTTCTTCTCAAATACATACATGTGCATGTTTTGGTTTTTGGCTCAATGGTCAGAGTTTTGAAACTGACTCATGAAAATGTTAAGAAACCACAATGCTCAGATGCTCACTATAAAGCTTTCCTGTTACTGGTCTGTATGTTTTGTTTACTCATTCATCTTTTACAAAACAACTTTGCAGGCTGGAGAGATGGCTACATGGTTATGACACTTGCTTGTGAAGCCTAGGTTCAATTACCCAGACCACATAAAGCCAGACGTACAAAGTGGCGCATGCATCTGGAATTCATTTGCAGTGGCAGAAAGCCCTGATGCTCTCTCTTTCTCTCTCTCTCTCTCTTTCTCTCTCTCACACACACCACACACATAAATAAAGAAATAAAGAAATTTTTTTTTAAAACTGTGTGCTTGAGAATCTATGGGTGTGGCACTGAGGAAAGAACAGTCCCACAAGTTCAAGGTCAGCTGGGCTACTCGGAGAGATCCAGTCTCAAAAAAATTTCTGCTATGTGCCAACACTCTGAGAAGTCCAGAGGTCAGAGAGCAACGTCTCCTTTATTCCAACTTGCCTGAGGTGGTGCGGGTGGGTTTCTGCAGCCTGTAGCAGGACAGCAGGCAAAACCTGCTGGAAGAATCCATCCCTGGGCCCCAGAAACAGAACCTGAGCTCAGATCTGCTTAACTCTGGAGCTCATAACTTCCATGAGACATTGCCTCCCTTGTTCATCAGAGTCACGACCCAGGGCATCCTACTCCTAGAATCTTTCCTTTGGCAACCCCCATGCGCTCTGCCCAGGCTGCTTGAGTTTGTTCTTGGGAGTAAAGGGTAGAATCAACATTAGCAAAAGTGCTGCAAATCCTAGGAATTAACCTCAGTAGAAAAGAAGATCCGATAAAAATGCTCCCTTAGTGTTTCCTGGTGAGATGGACATTCCTCCAGCTATCACTAAAGGAGTGTAGTTTAGAAAAAGAAGCCCACCATTTCAAAGTGGGTTGTGAGTGTTGACCAGTCCCAAATCTAAATTTTCAATTGTGCTTCTCAACAAAGCTCGCAATTTCATCTCTAACAAGCCGTGTCTCTATCACAATATTCCATTCCACTAATGAGCTCCAGAAGTGAACCCATTCCTCTCCCCGCTCTTTAAACCCCTCTCCATGAATGAACACTCACCTGCTAACAGTGATAACATCCCCACCCCTGGGATTCCCAGCTTCCAATCAACCTCTGGCCAGCTCTGGGCACATCTGGGCTTGGTGGATGGTAGTCCTAGCGTCTGGAGTGGCCTTTTTCTGTCTTTTCATTTGTTGACCAAGTGTTCAAGGTTCAACACACACCTACAACCCCTTCCTCAGGGCCACTCTATGTCCTAACTGCATGAAAAAAATGGATAAAACTTAGATATGTTATTTTTAAAAATATTTATTTATTTATTTAAGAGAGCAGAAGAGAAGGGAAGGGAGAAGAGGAGAGGGGACAGGAGAGGAGAGGAGAGGAGTATGGGTGCACTGGGGCCTCTTGCTACTCCAAATCAACTTCAGACACATGTACTACGATGTGCAGCTGGATTTATGTGGATCTGGGGAATCAAACCAGGACTGACAGGCTTTGCAAGCAAGCACCTTTAATCACTGAAACATATATTAAACTATGAATTTTTCCACTTCTGGATATTTTCACCTTTGTTGTTCTCAAAGCATTTAGTACAGGGCCTCATATACAGAAGTCTTCAATAAATGTTTGTTGGTATCACTGATGTATGAATGAAGTAAAATAGAGCCATTGAGAGTTACTTCTTCCTATGCCCATTCTTTCTTCTTGTTTGGATATTTGGTTGTTTGATTAGTGGTTGGCTGGTTGAATTTTGAGATGAGGTATGATCTAGACTTGTGATTTTTTTTTTTGCCTCAGCCTCTCACAGGCTGGGGTTCCAAGCATGGTCACCCAGCTTGTCCACCAATTTCCCATTATCGACTATCACTTTTCTGGGTTGGTCACTAATCAAAAATGTTGATGTTGTAAACAACCTATCTTAGAAAACGTCTGGGAGTAAATTTTGTTTATAAACCCTGACACAATCTGACTCCATACAAGGACAACTATTGTAAAGTTAAATTTGAGAGAATGACGAATGTGAATCCTTTCATTGCAAATACACGATGATAAAAAGGAAAAAGTTTCCATCTCTACCAGGTCTTACAGGGTTATGGTTCAATAGGTGATCTCTATGCTTCCTTTTTACTTCTAAACACATCTGTTCCTTTGTTTCTCAGGAAGTAATCATCATGTAGTCATGGAAATCAACGAGTGCAAAGGAAATGTTGCAAGGGGAATAATGAAGCCAACTAGCTCAACTCCACAAAGTTGGTCATATCCTAAAACAATTAAAACATAACCATCCAAAGGCTCTTAGAGGAAGTGTTGATCAGCACTTGGTATTTTGACAATAACTCGACCAGTATGTGAGAGTATTTTAAAAATTCTAAAAAATTTATAAAATGCAATTTATTATCACATCGACTGGTGAATAAGCTCTTATTGAGTAACTCCTATGAACTAAGCCCTTTTCTACACTGCCTCATTCTAACCATCTCAACAGCCCTAATTCTTATTTTCATTCTATAGATTAAAAGAAAATTAAAAAAAAAACACTTGAACTCTCAGAGCTTAAATGACTTTCCTAGAGACTGTTGTTAGAAGTAGCACCTGAAGAAGCACATTCTTTTCACCAATCAGAATTCATCTTAGAGCTGAGCAACGTCCACATCTCCTGGCCCCAATCTCAAGAGACACTCAATACAGAACAAACCATCAAGCAACCAACTTTCCACACTTGTAACTGTTTTTCTCTTGGTTTCACCAGGCATACAGTTAATGACCTTGGCAGTGGACATGAGATTTGGAAGTTTAAGGCTGCTTTCTAAGTAGAGCAAAAATCAAGGCCACACCTTGTTTTCTTTGAAGCCATTCATAAGGCATCAATAGCACATTGACCAAATTTTGATTCCACAGATTATCTTATTTTCTTTTTCTTGCTGTAGAGTTGGAAGTGGTTAAGTCTTTATAGAGATCGAAGTTCACGTTGCACAGGAATTTGCTGATGTTTCAGTGGAAAGAAATGAGAGTGGTAACAGAGCTTTGATCATTCGTTAGAACCTTCATGTGATGAAGCTTATCTGTAGTGGAAACCTATGAGCTCAGTTTCACTACTTTGTAAGTCATACTTAACATTCAATACAAATTATATCATTAAGTCTCTCATGCAGGAGATTCGAGATCTGGACTAGAACCATCTAGAGCTGGTGTGACAGTTCCACAGAGTCACCAGACACCCAGACTGCTTCTCTCTTCTCACTTTGTATCTTTAGCAGCGGCTTCCATCCACAAGCTTATCTTATGGTGAAAAAATGCTGCCAGAGCCCCAGCCACAATGTTCCCCACCCCTGCAGCCAACGAGAAGAAGGCTGGAGGGAAGTTATGCATCCTCCTCTCAAGAGCTTTCCTGGCCTGGACCAGCCACTCAACAACTTCTTATATCGTTGGTCAGAGCTTAGCCACATGACCACAACCATCTGGGTAGCCTTTACTGGATCCAAGAAAGAATGGAAAGAATAAGAGAACAGGTGTAGGGAGAGGTCTATAATTATAGACACAAAGGTGAAGGACAGAGGGATAGAAGAGCCTACACAAAAGGACAAAGGCTTCAGAATGTAAGAATAACCTGGTTTAAAAAAAAGAACATAGTTTGATTCTCAAGTCAGCTACTTATCAGAAGCAGGGGAGGCCAAGGAAGAGGGTCAATTAGACCAGAGTGTTGGCAACAGAGATGGTGAAATGTGGTCAAGATTTGCACTACATTTTGAGGGTACAGCCAATTGGAGATGCTAAACGGAGAATTCTGTGGGAAGAGCAAGTTCAGGAGAGAAATGAGATCTTAGACACTCAGATCTTTAGACATTGACGTGGAACTCTTGAGTTGGAATTTGGACACACAGTCTGGAACAGAGAGGTGTCACAGACTAGAAGTCAATATATTTAGAAGTAATCAATATAGAGATAATATTTAAAGTCCCAAGATTGGATAAAGCTATTAAGTCAGTGAGCGTAGATGGGAGGGACTGAGCTCTGAGGCACTCCCCCAATCATCACGAGGAAAAGACAAGAAACACGGGCTTGAGGAGAGGGGCTCGGTGGTAGAGTATATGCTTAGCATTCAGGAGAACTAAACTCAATTTCTAGCATCAAAAAGGAAAGAAAGAAAGAAAACAAGGAAGGAAGAAAATAAACTGAAAACCAGACAAAAATAAGAAGCAGGTAGTAGGAAGACCAGGACTATGGAGGAAACATTTGTTTTGTTTTTAATATTATATTTATTAATTTTCAAGCAGAGAGACAGAGAGAGTGAGAGGCAGAGAGAGAGAGAGAAAGAGAGAGAGAGAGAGAGAGAGAGAGAGAGAGAGAGAGAGAGAGAGAGAGAGAGAGCCAGGGCCACCGCCTTGTGTGTCTGGTTTATGTGGGTCCTGGGGAATTGAACCCAGGGCCTTAGGCACTGGAGGCAAGTGCCTTAACCGCTGAACCATCTCTCCAGCCTTGGAGGAAGCATTTTTGAGGAGGGAGTGACTATTTAGGTACTGGTCAAGTAATCTGAGGACTGCTCACTCTAACTGACCACTGCCTGTGCTGTGAGTGCCTTACAAGAGGGGTGTCCACTGATGGTTGGCCTGAGAGGAGAGAAAGAAGAGAAAGAGAATTAGTAAAACAACATTGAGGAAGAAATTTACTGAAAAGGAAGGAGAGAAGTGAGGTGAGCTAGAAAGAAAGTGGGGTGATCAAGAGAACTGCTTGTTTTATTTTTTACCGTGAGAAATACTTGGTAGCGGGAAAGAATGAGATGCAGCAGAGAGGGGCAGCGAGTGAGGCATGGTTCTTGGTAAGGCGTGACAGAGGTGAAGGGCTGGTTTTGTAAGTGGCATGGAGACTGCATCACAGGAACAAGAGAGAAGAGCCCAAATGCTGATCAGTGTGGACCTGGGAAGCTGTGGGAGATTCTAGAAGTTGTCTTCTGTTGGCCTCCATTTTCTCAAGAGACAGGAAGCAAGGTCATCGTGGCACTGAGGATGGAAGTTTTAAGAAGAAAATGAAAGGTGTAAAATAATCCTCTTCCAAATGATGCGTGAAGGGTAGGGAAATACAGAGAATTGGTGATGAGAAGCTGGTAGGTCCTCTAGATGTGAGTGACCATGAGCGATCAAGCTGAGTGTGGTGCACACCTGTAATCCCAGCACTCGGGAGGCAGAGGCAGGAGGATCAGGGGCTCAAGGTCATCTTTGGCTATGTAGCAATTTCAAAGCCAGCCTGGGGTACATGAGCCTCTGTCTCAAAAAAAAAAAAAAAAAACCAACCAAGGGATGGAAAGATGACTCACCACCGGTAAAGACATTTGCTTGCCAACACTGGTGGCCCAGGTTTGATTCCCAAGTACTCTCGGAAAGCCAGATGCACAAAGTGGCACATGTGTCTGGAGTTTGTTAATAGTGGCAGGAGGCCCTGGCATGCCTATATTCTCTTTTTGTCTGCCTCTTTAAACAAACAAAAAAAGGGGGGGCTAGGGAAATGGTTCAGAAAGTAAAGTACTTGCTGCTCAAGCATGAGGACCTGAGTTCAAATCCCCAGAACCCATGTAATCCCAGTGCTGGAGAAGTGGAGAAAGGAGGGTTGCTGAAGCTTGCTGGATCGATAGCATCCAATCAGTGAACTCCAGGTGAGCCCTCTGGCCTCCACATGCATATGCATCCACGTGCACACGTACCCATGCACATATGCATACGCACATGTAACACACACAAATAAAACACCAAAGCCAGCCTGGCTGACTGTGTGTCTTTCTCCAGCTTTGTTCACCTGTATGAATTGAGCAGGAGAAAGTCCATCTGAACATAGGTTATATATAGTCCAGCAGTTAGCTCAACGATGTGAGAGGTAACAAGGGAGAGGAGGGTATTTCCAAGGAGAGGATTCAAATCTTCCACCACAAATTTGAACTAAGAAGGAAGGGAAGTAACTGAGTGATCGGCCATGGAAATACAGGGGAATCCATGGATTTGGTATTTTAAAGGAGCTGAAAGAGGCAAGAATATGTATGTTCGACTACCAGAGAGAGAAAACCCCGAGATACTAAAATCTACCCTTTAAAGGTAGCCAAAGATGTTGACAGTTTAGGGGCCTGCCAGGGTGAATCACCATTTCCATAGCCTTCTTCTCAACCTCCCTGCTGCCCACCCGATACCTGCTGACCCCCTGTATTTAATCTTGCCGCATGATTGAGTCCTGGTCCTGGATTCTGGACTCTCAAGCATTTCCTGGCACTTCCTGCATTCAGCAAAGCTGAGATTCCAGGGAGCTCTCTGGCAGGGCAGAGAGCCAGGTCAGCCAGGATCTCTCATTTCTGGTCTGTGCACAGTGGCAGGACATCAGAGCTCCGAAGCCCATTGTGTAGGCGGCTTGGCTGGCAGGGCGAGGCCACATGTGTTTGTAAAGTGGTTCATTACAGCCCCACGGGCCACAAGACTCCCCTTCCTGATTGCCTCCTGCCTTGGATGTGGAATGGGGCGATAAACCTAAACCTCCCTCACTGGGCTTTTTAAACAGGAACCAGGGGGGATCCAACAGGAAAGAAGCAATGTGGCCCAAGTCAAGCATCTCAGGCAAGGCATTCTGGGTGGGATGCTTTATATGGTTGGGACACATATTAAAAGCTTTGGAGAGGCAAAAGGGCATTTGTACAAGTCATGCTGCAATTCTTTCTCCTCCTCTCTGCCCAGAAGATGCAAAGTTTCTTTTAGTATCTAACCTGGTGACTCCATACCCACATATTTTCAATTTTCCCTCTATAAAAATCTCTGGCCCAGGATCTTGGAATTTTTTTACTTTTCTGTTCATTGGATACTGTGGGCTTGTGAGAGAAAATGGGTAATTTACACCCACCCCTGCAGCCTCCTTTTAAGAATATACCAGTAATAACCAGGTTTTGATTCCCGAATACACATGTAAAGCCAAATGCACAAACTGGAGCATGCATCTGGAGTTCATTTGCAGTGGCTGGAAGCCCAGGGGTGCTCACTTGGGCTCTCTCTCTCTCTCTCTCTCTCTCTCTCTCTCTCTCTCTCTCTCTCTCTCTCTCTCTCTCTCTCCAAATAAATAAATAAGTAAAATAAAATAAAATACGCCAGCAATAAAAATGTACTAACTACTCAGGAATTCTGAAAAAATAATTGTTGCTTGACTGTAATGAACAAAACAACATAAGATCTCAGAGCTCTAAAGTTTTAAAAGTAAGTGTCAAATACTGCTCTTCTTCTGTTGTTCAGTTAAACCCTCTACTACCTGTCATCCTTCCCAAACCTCTCCTATCAATCATTGAACTTCAAATATAAAGGCTTGTCATCAGAGAATGAACTGAGATCAGAATTCTCTCTTCTGTGAGTTAAAGGAAAAAGCTTTAATGGTTCTTTTTAGTGTAGGGTTTGAGGTGAGTCGTATTTAAAGCACTAAACTGTCTCTCTGTATTTGAAGGGATTAGGTTTAGAGTTCATTGTGTTGACTGTCTTTTGAAAGATTAGATAGTTTAGTTAGTCTCCTACTGGCCGTGTAAATGTCTCAGTGTTTGTTGACTGTCTGCAGTCATTATCAAAGACTGAGCACAATCGACACCTTGTAAACAGAAATCCCATTATTTTGGTGACCCTGATAAGATTTCCTGAGGATTGATTTTTTTTATGATTGACTGGTCAGCTAAAGATATTAATACAGAAGAGTATGATAAATGGATAAGAATTCAGTCAGTAAACCTGCTCTCGTTTGAAAAGTATAATCTCATTTTGGTTATAGTTAGTTTATAGAAGTAATTACCTGAACAGTGCCCAGTTGAACAATACTCAAGAACATTTGGCTAGATTATGTGCACGTCTAATGAGCTTTCCATAATCTATATGAGGTTTATGCTCTCTTGGAATAGACGTGAAGTCTTTCAGCAGATAGAAACTATGTGGGGAGTCTATTCAGTTTGGGAGCAACATAGGGACTTGGGAGATTTGGTTCTGCCATTGTTGTTTTGTTTTGTTTTTGTTAAGGATTGAACCCTTGGCATCATACATGCTGGACTAATAAATGCACAGCTGTGCAACCAACAGCACAGCTGGCTGTAGAATGTGTTCTCATTGCCTTCTAAATGCCCCCATGTTAGGAGACCTCTCTATGCCCTCCTGCAACTGCTCTCCTACGTTCACCCCTAAGTCTAGTCATCCACTGACTTCCTTTCTTCTTTGACAGATCTTCCTGCTCCGGACATTCGATGGATGAGAGAACATGTCATTGGGGCTCTGTGTCCCGCTCCTTTCAATTGGCGGATTCCCACTGCTTGTCCAAATTGTAGCATGGATCAGAATCCGTTCCTTTGAGCACCAAATAGTATTCCATCAGATGGATATCTGGACCATATTGCATATCTGCACTCAGTGGGTAAGTATTTGGGATAGATTCTTTGAAAATGTACTAGCCTATAATGATTGTACAGAACCAAGGGTTTTGTTATAACATTTCCACACATGTGTACAACGTACTTTAACCGTAGCCAGCCCCTCACTCTTCTCTCTCCCTTCCCACTAATCCTTTTCTCTTTCTAAATAGTTGGGTTGATTTGTTGTTATTTGTTTGGTTTTTTGAGACAGGGTCTCATATAGCCCACAGTAGCTCTCCCTGCCTCGACCTCCAAAATGCTGGCATTACAAGGGTGTGCTACCATGCCCAGCTAGTTGAGTTGACTTGTGACAAACACTCTTTCATTCGTTCTTTCCAATACTGTTGGAGGTAGACAGATGTGAGTGTCCTCATCTGCACATGAGTTCATTGAAACCTAGAAGGTTACTTTTCTTGCCCCTTTGGGAGTGAACTCGGGTTTGCCTGAATTCAAAGCCTCTGTATTTAGTCACCACGTGTTATTTAGAAAATGTCATCATAAAAAGGTATCAATTCTACAGAATGCCAGAGACTCAGAGCTCACTGGTGGCCCTCGTCATCCAAGGAATTAAGCTATAAATAAAAATATCACAGTAGTTGTGGATGTAGTGGACACTAGCCACATGCTACAGAACAGGTGGCAAACTTCTTAGGGCTTCTGTTTCCTCTTGTAGAAAAGTGCAAATAATTCCTGTTCTATGGGGCTATAATGAAAATTAAACAAATAATGATATGAAATGCCTGACATAAAGTAGGTAGTGACGATGTGGTAGCTGTCACTATCATTAGTGTTTACAGTCACTCACACACACACACACACACACACACACACACACACACACACACACACATGCACGCACTCTTTCCCCACAGACAGGAGTCTGGGAAGGTCAGTGTGTGGTGGTAGGAAATCCGGGCAGAAGTCTTCAGTGGTGGGCAGCCAGAGATAAGAGGCAGGAACTCAGGTGAGAGGTCAGGGCTACAGATAGAGATTTGGGGGTTATCAGCATGGAGGTGAGGGTTGACACTGTGACAAAGTTTCAGGTAAAATCAGGCAAAAAATACAGCAAGGAGTTCAATGCTCAGTGCTCACCATGTACACAATTAAGGCCAGAGAAGGAGTAAGGAGCAGAACTGCAGCAAAGAGAGACAGTGTGGACAAGAGAGACCCCATCTCAAAAAGTGAGAAGAAAGAAGAGATACAGCCTCCGCTCTGAGCTCCACACCTGAGCCATGGCAAGCTCACACCAGTAAATATACACATCAGACATATACACACATATACATAATCACACAAATAAATAATAAAATAGAAAGAAAGGTAAGACCAATGTTCTAAGACAAGTTGAAACTAATAACAAAAACCAGGGCTCGAAACTGGAGAGATAGCTCAGTGGTTAAGGTGTTTGCCTGCAAAACCTAATAACCCAGGTTCGATTCCCCTGTACCCATGTAAAGTCAGATGCATAAAATGGCACATGCATCTGGAATTGGAGGCCCAGGTACACCCATTCTCATTCTCTCTCTCTCTCTCTCTCTCTCTCTCTCTCTCTCTCTCTCTCTCTCTCTCTCCTCTGTCTCTCTCTGCTTGCAAATAAATACTTTTTTAAACACAACTTTTAAAAAATTTTATTTATTCATTTTCAAGCAGACAGAGAGAGAGAGAGAGAGAGAGAGAGAGAGAGAGAGAGAGAGAATGCACTAGGGCCACCACCTTGTGGGTCTGGCTTATGTGGGTACTAGGGAATTGAACCCGGAGCCTTAGGCACTGAAGGCAAGTGCCTTAACCACTGAGCAATCTCTCCAGCCCATAAATACTTTTTAAAGTATATACTTTGAAAAAAAGGCTAGGGCTTCATGGGACACTGTGATGAAAAAAGGGTAGAGAATGGGCAAATCAGGAAGAACCTGAAGGCAGACTTAATGAAGGGAAGGCTTTTAGATTTTCAAGGTTAAGAGGGAGGAAGGAGATAGCCACCACCACCCCCAAATTCACAGAGTGTTGGAGAGGCATACACAGGTCCCCCATTCTGTTTCCAGCACTGTTTTGGTCACTAAGGAGTATATTCAAAGGCCTTGGTACTCTGTGGACAAAAGATACACTTAAGGAGCATCGGTTTCCCTCTTGTAATAAAAGGGCTGAAGTGGACTTTGAATTCTAAAACCATGGTCTATAGCCCAGCTTCTTTAAAAAAATATATTTTTATGTATTTATTTATTTATTTGCAAGGAGAAAGAGCACGAAAGCGTGAATGGTTGTGACAGGGCCTCACTGCAGACACCTGGTTCATTTGGTTTTGCAGGCAAGTGCCTTGATCACTGAGAAATTTCTCCAGCCCCCCAGCTTCTTTTTGTAAATAATATTTTATTTATTCATTTGCAAGACCGAGAAAAAGAGAAAGTATGGGCATGCCAGGGCCTCTTCCAATGCAAAAATCCTCCAGATGTATGCTCCACTTTGTCCATCTGGCTCCGTGTAGGTACTGGGGAAGAGAACCCTGACCACCAGGCTTTGCAAGCAAGCACCTTTAACTGCTGAGCCATCTTCCCAGGCCCTGCCTATATCCCAGCTTCTTAAACTTTGGTTCCCATAATATGGATGAATGTCGAAGTCCCAAATAATTTGGCAGCAGTAAAATGTTTCTCAAGAGACATCAACCAAAAGAATCAAATCAAGTGTGCAAGGCATTTCTTGCAGGACTCATCCATGTTGCATTAAACAGCTTCCTTCCAGCCTTGGATCTGATCACACAGCATGAGCTCTTTGTATGTGCACGGCACCACTACACCAGCTCTGGTTGGAGCCTGAAGCACCTTCTTCCAAATTCCAGACTATTGTGTGTTAGGAATCGCAGTGTTTTTACTGCACACACACAGTTCTCTGCTCTCAAAGAGCATATTTGTTTGCTTATGGGAAAAAAGACTTGATATTTTCCTCTTGTTATTCTTCACTATCTAAGTATCAAATTTGTCTATTCTTTGAACTGTGTTGTTAGAATGTTTGATTTTTTAAAATGTTATTTGAGTTGCTGACCTGAGTTTCATAAAACTTCGTTAAGTGAATTATGGCCTGGGATCAGAGCAGAATTAGCAATCATTTCAGAAATGGCCCTAAACATACTTCTGCCATTGTGTGTTATGATTTATCTCAGCAGTGAGAAAAATCAAACTTCAATTCTGAAAGGCATTAAGGGGCCGGGAAGATGGCTCCATTGACAACCTGCATGCTGCATAAAATGAGGACCTGAGTTCAGATCCCCTCCATGCATGCAAGAAAGCCAGACACTGTAATCCCAGTGCTGGAGAAGCAGAAACAGAAGGCTCCTTGGGGCTTGCTAGTTAGCTAGTCTAGCTGAATCAGAAACCTGTCTCAAAAAATCGAGCGACTGAGAAAGACACCTAATGTCAACCTTTGGCCTTTTACATACATTCACTCACACCATACACACACATTTGCCCCCCACATGAACACCACACACACACACACACACACACACACACACACACACACACGAACACCTCGTATACATATGCCCCCACGCACATGAACACAACACACACATGTGCCCCCCACATGCACACCACACACACATGAACACCACATACACACATACACACCACGAACACATGAATACTACACACACATGAACACACATGCAAAAAACTTGGAGATGCTCTATGTCCTGCAATATCAAATATTCAGCCAAGATTTAATTCTTTTTTTAACATTTTCAAAAATATTTTATTTATTTATTTGAATGAGAAAGAGAGTAGAGAATGGGCATGCCAGGGTTTCTTACACTGAAAATGAACTCCAAACGCATGTGCCGCCCTGTGCATCTAGCTTTATGTGGGTACTGAGGAATTTAACTCGAGTCCTTAGGCTTTGCAGGCAAACACCTTAACTGCTAAGCCATCTCTCCAGCCCTTATTCAATTCTCTATGTAAAAATAATCAAGCAAATCCATCTCATTAGTATGAAAATTTTCTTTCATATTAGTAATATGAAATAAAGGGTAAAATTATGTGTGTACCAAAGAGTTACTTTAAAATAAAGTTCTTTATGGTTTATCATCAGTAAATGTTTGATTTGCATACCGCTTTGATTTGTGTACCTATATACTTGAGGTTGTATAATAATTTCTTGAATAAAAAGGGGTAGAAGGCCCAGCATGGTGGTACACACCTTTAATCCCTGCACTCAAGACACAGAGGTAGAAGGATCACCTGAGTTCAAGACCAGCCTGGGACTACATAGTGAGTTCCAGTCAGCCTGGGCTGGAGTGAGACCCTACCTTGAAAGAAAAAAAAAAAAAGATGGGAGTTGGAAAAAGTCATTTAAAAATTTGGTCTATATAAGCATCACAATAAGTAGTCAGTTTTGTTTGTTTGTTTATTATTCAAGGTAGGGTCTCACTCTAGCCCAGGCTAACCTGGAACTATGTAGTCTCAGAGTGGCCTTGAACTCATGGCAATCCTCTTGCCTCTGCCTCCAAAATGCTGGGATTAAAAGAGTGTACCACCATGTCTGGTTTAGTAGTCAGTTTTAAAAGTATTTTTATTGGAGCTAGAGAGAAGGCTCAGTGGTTAACAGCGCTTGCTTGCAAAGCCTAACAGTCCAGGTTCAATTTCCCAGTACCATGTAAAGCCAGATGCACAAAGTGGCACATACATCTGGAGAGCATTTTCAGTGACAGGAGGCCTTGGTGTACCCTCACCCACCCCAGCACTGGCAGGCTGTGCAAGCAAACACCTTTAACCACCGAGTCATCTCCCCACTGGCCCTAGTATTCAGTTTCAAAAATGTAGAATCTAGGAAGGCAAACATGAGAATTTCAATAAGATGAATTCATGTCCCTCACTGTAGTTTATTCTTTCAGAAGATGTAACTAATCCAATTTGTGTGAAGTATCAAAAAAATCACAATTATCTGAAAATGCTATTTAAATACTCCCTTTCTCCCAACTACATATACATATCAGGGAAGATTCAACCAGAACGTGCATCACAACAGAATCAATGCACAGACCAATGAGAGGGTCCCGCTGATCTCCGTTAAGCCACATATTACTGAGACTAATACCACTATGTCTATTTTTCATAATATATGCTATGTGTGTTAACATGCAAAGATCCTATTCTTGCTATTTTAATTTCTATGTATGTGCATGTGCATGTTTGTGGGTACATGTTTGTGTTCAGGTGCGCATGCACATATGTGTGGAGTTCAGAGGACAATCTGGGTGTCATTCCGTAAGTAACATCCACATACTTTGAGACAGGGTTTCTCATTGGCTTGTAGCTTTCCAAATAGGCTAGACTGGCTGACCATCGAGCCCCAGGAATCCACCTGTCTCTTTCCCACCCCGGCACTGGGATTACAAACAGTGTGTGCACACTGGGCTCTTTTATGTGGATTCTGGGGATCAAACTCAGGTCCTCATGCTTTTAAGACAAACACTTGACCACCTGAGAGCTGTCTCCCAGCTCTATTATTACTGTTTCCCTCTAGGTTATTAAATGAAGAAGATTCCAATTCCCTCTCACCATCACCTCTACCAAGAATCAGGGTTCAGTAGGAATGAGCTTAGAATGGGAAGTGTTCATTTCTCATGATTTCCCTCAGTGGTTATGGTGCTGGTGGTCCTCAGACTGTACTTTGGACAGAATCTATCTAAGGTCCCTTTCACCCCTAGATTAGAAACAGGAAAAAAAAGACACAGAGATTCATTGTTTTAGGATCAGCAGAGAGTTTTCAAATGGTATTTTGTTTTCCCCTGAACACATTTCAGGACCAGTCATGTGGTCTCCCCAAAGACAAGTGTGTTCTGAGTTAATGCCTCCCCACCTGTCCTTAAGCCTGCCTTTGTGGCCAGTGCATTTAACTATGTTTGAACTCGATGTTTCCTTTAGTGAAGCTTATCCCATTATAGTAATTTATCAGAGGATTTATAGCCTCCAAGGTAAAGTTCTCTGAAACGGGACCCTCAGGAGGATCCCCACCATAGGCACATTAAAAGCACTTCAGGTGCATTAATGTTCCCAGTCCTTGGATTTATTGCAACACAGTAAAGCCTCTTTTTAGAAAGCATGCTCTTAGTTCCATTAATCCAACAGCTTTTTCCAGAAAGAGATTAGAAGTAAAATGATTTGAGATAGACTCAAAGAATACCATCTTTTTAATTAGTGTGTTAAACACAGGAACACCTAATACAAATATTTGGCGATGCGGTCAAGCAGCGGCTCTAAGGTCACCAGGGGGAATTTATAGGGACTCTAAAGGCCCTGTACCAGAATGGCTTGGGGGATGACTTCTTGAATTGCTCTTCATTGCCAATAACACTTTATTTGGACATAAATAAAATTGCTGAATTCGGTCACCGTTCTGGTTAAAAAGCCTGTTTGTTTTGTGGACCAGAGCAGCTTTACATAATGATTAGCTCTTTTAACAAAGCCTAAGGACTCACTAATTTCAAATGCTTTGAGGGTAGATGCTAGGTTTTTCAGGTTAGTTTTGGAGGAGAGGAAGTAGAAGTCTGTTTTAAAATATTTTAAAGGTTAGTAGAGGTCTACATTACCTAATTATTATTAAGTCTAGTCTGCACATAGTTTCACTAAATGCTGTGCTACAGTTGCCAATCATGAACTCAAACATGCTCTGCTTTGCATAAGAAGCTGTCTCTCAAATGAGATTTGCTATTTCATCTCACGATGCTGTGCACTGTACACCGTGTGCTCTGGGCCATCTTCTTGGATATGTTAAATTTGTTCCTTGACTGAAATGAAAGTTGTGCTGTGATGTGACAAGAGGCAAAGGAATCCTCAGTGGCCTATCCAGACCACGGAGAACAAGGAACAGCACAGAAGAAAACACCCCAGGGACTATGCCAGGCATAGTGGTTGGTGCACACCTATCATCCCAGCACTTTGGGAAACTGAGGCAGGAGGATAATGAGTGTGAGGCCATCCTGAGCTACACAAACAAGTCTATCTCAAAAAGTGACATTTAAAAAAATTAACAGCAGGGGAGATGGCTCAGGAGTGAAAGGTACTTAATTGCAAAGCCTGCCAGCCTAGGATTCAATTCTCCAGCCCCCCATGATGTAACGCATATAAATATATATAAATATATAAATTAAATATATATATAATGCATGACAGGCATTAGTTTGCAGCAATAAAGAGACCCTAGCATATCAACAAGTAAATAAATCAATAAAATTTAAATTTAAAACTGTAAGGGTAGGATATGGGGAAAGAGTGTGTTGTAGTCAGTCCCATGCCACAAGGATGAAACTCAGAACCAGGTACAGTTATGGGAGAAAAGGATTTATTGAAGCTACAGATGCAGGGGAACTTCCATAATGGCAAAAGAGGTTGGCCCCCTTTCACAGGTCCAAGCAGAGAGAGAATGTATACCCCCCATAGACTCAAGTGTTTTCTTAAAGTCTGTCTCCAGCCACCTGGCTAGAGGAGGTATCACTGGGGACAGATCCTGCAGTCCAACCCAAAGGTCTGTTTAGGGGTGCATCTGATTTCCAGCTTAAGAGTCTCTGAATTTCTGCTTTGGACTGTGTTGGGCATCCTCTGTGTCTGTCTCCATTTCCCTGTCATAGGTTATCTGACTTGCTGTAGAGGTAGTTATCTTGCTCATCTCACCACTTCCTCAAGGGTTTCGTTTGGGCCCCAGATGATGAGTTAGGAGTGGTTCATCTCCTGCCTGGGTGTCAGCCATCATCTCAGGTCCTGTTAGTGGAAATGGGTTGTCCACAGTTCTCGTTGCCATCTGAAAATACAAGCAGAATCTCCAACGGAGAGTGAGATCAGTATGGGTTAAAAGAGACAAACATTGTTGATTTGGTGAGATTCTAATGGGTGTAGCTGCTCTGTAGACCCATGATTAGTAAGAGTTTCCCTTTGTAATCCAGGTTCTTGGTCTCCATAAAAGTTTGCCTTGGATTCCTATTCTAGTTAAGTGTTCCTGGCCACTGAGCGGATCTCTTAGCCAATCAACAAGCCATTGATTACCCACCTAGGTTTAGTACCACTAGTTCACAGATGAGCAGTTCTTGGCTTGCTGGTCTCTACCATATAGCAGTGTCCTCAGCATTCTCATAACAGTGGTTGGTGTTGTATATTGATGAGGAATATCTAAAGATATCTGAATATCTAATATTGTTGGCCAATTTCCCCTGGCAGCTCATGTAATGCCTTCCAGAACTACACAGTCTACCATCTGGGAGCAGGTTTACCTTTCTGGATCCATCAGGGTCTCTCAGTGTTGTGTGTTAACACTCTGTGGTATCTTCAGTAATAGGATCTTATCTTTTGCCTAGGATGAGTATGCAAGAGCTTTGACATAAGCCTGTCTTGTTTTAGGGACTTCATGGGTCTCTTTGATCAACAGCTCAGTGTAGGAAGTAACCTATTACTGGGACAGGGAGTTATAGGCCAGAGCAACTTCTCTTGGGGTTAGGCTTCCTCCCACACTATTCATGGCTCCTCTTGCCAGACAATGCCCACAGCTTCCTTGAGAGCTTATTGAATTGTATGAAAGTAAGTATTTTATGGTATCTGTCGTAGTCAACCACATGCCACTAGAATGAATGTCCAGGCATAGTTATGGGAGGAAAGGATTTATTGAAGCTACAGATCCAGGGAAAGTTCCATAACAGTAAAAGAGGCTCCCTTCTTTTCACAGGTCCAAACAGAGAGAGGGTGAGGGGGAAGTCATTATCAATACCACATGCACAGAGCAGCAAACAGGCAGGGGGCAAAGAGAGAGAAATTTCCTTCCCCATTATATAGCTTTAGGGCGGGGTCTTGCAACCCTTTCCCAAACTTGTTGGCTTACCGAGTCTCTAGAATTTCCTTCCTGCACTGTCCTCCTAGGAAAGGATGTTAATTTCTAGCTTCTCTGAGCTTCCTTACATCCTGCCCCTTACTGAGAGGCTGCCTTCCTATAAACATCCTCACAGACCCACCCAAGATAATTAAAAGATCAAGTTGACAACACAACCTAACCATCACAAATCCACCCCTTGTCAACTTGACATCAAACCATATTTCCTTAGATCATACTTTTTTTTGTTGCAATGGAATGTTAACTCTTTTATTAACTTAGGGTTAACATTGAATTTGATTCACTGATTTCTTTCTTATACTTAATTTACAAATGAAGACAATAACAAGATCATAATTCTGCCCAACATGATAAAACTATCACATATAACCAGAAATGCGTAATCTCTCCCTCAACACAAGGGAAGGTCCTTTAACTGTGAATTCTATAAAATCAAAACAAGTTATATGCTTTTAACATATAATGGCACAGAGAAAACATTTCCAACTGCTATGAAGCATAACAAGGAGAGACTGAACCAATACAAACTCAACAACCATTAGGCAAACATCTGCAGTTCAAGCCCAACATCAGAACCAGTGACTGACAATCTCTGGATTTTCCAATTCCATCCCTCCAGCTTGGCTGAGTAGCTGGGAAAACTTCCATCCGTAGCCAACAGCGCTCCATGGTAGCCCTTACACAGTACTGGTATATCCAAAACATCTTCTGGTCTCCATTGCAAACCATGGTCCATCTTCTGATGTCTTCACTGGCCTATCAGGGACTTCATGCACTCTTCCATGTTGCATCTCAGCAGTGGCGCCTGGAACCGTGTGCACTTCATGACCCACTCCATGCATGCATTTCTCATGCTTCCTATAGCCATACCAAGTATGCAGGACACAGCCATGTTGTTAATTAAGGTAAGAAATAAATCGTGACCATGAAGAGCAGGCTCCTTCCTTTCAGCTCCCTCCTTCCAAAAGAGTTTGCAAAGTCTATCATTCAGTCCTTCCTGAGTAGAAACACCTCAGGAATTCTTTCCATTGCTTCAATGTAGAGCAGTTGGGCTATCTTCTTTAGGATTGCTAATGTGTTGACAATAGCAGCTTCTGTAACCCAAAGCCAGTCTCTGTGCCAGTAAGTTAAACTTGGTTTGAGTTCTTTCAACCTTAAATCTTAAATTCTCAGTTCCATATCGTTAGCCAAGCAAGATAGCCCATTTCTTAAGTTCAACCTTGATCAAACTCCCTGGGCATGGGCAGTAGAACGCACCCAGCTCTTATTCCAGTAACACAGTTCTAATAACTTTTTCTTCAGTCTCTCCTTCCCCTTAGAAAGTTCACAAGCCAAGCCTCCAAATGCAATTCTCTGCACTTAGCATTTTCAAATTCTCACCAAAATAGCCCATACAGCATGGCTTACCACTCGGGAAGGCATCTTCAGTTGCAAGTACCAAGTCCATGTCCATTCCTCCAGTACACAAGTTCCAAAAGAACAAAATCCACACTTCTGGAGAGGATCTTAAAACACAGGGTCAAAATGTCTTTTGGGTGGGTGAGGTAGGTGGTATATGCTTCTAATTCTAGCACCCAGGAGGCTAGAGACAAGAGAACTATGAGTTCAAGGCAGCTTGGGCTGCCTAGCAAGGTCCTGCATCAAAAAAGTGGCTTTGCTTTATCCTTATTGCTGCTGAGATCAGCAATTAAAGTAAGGACTTTGGTTTGGAAAAACAGAAAGGAGAGACTTTCATCATTCACTCTTCATGTTCTAGACGACCTCATATACTTGTGGCTTACTGGATTATTATCTCCAAGTGGTGGACCCAGCACATTTGTACTTTACACTAAGTATGTCTCTGTTGTCCAATACAGTTGTCACATGGGGCTTTTGAGCCCTAGAAATGTGGCTACTCTGAACTGAGGGTCAAAAATTCACAGCAGAATTCAAAGACTTAGTATTGAAAATGTAAAATCTCAATAATAATTTTCTATCACGTTATTGAATTGATTAAATGTTGAACTGGTATATTTAAATAAAATACATCCTTAAAATCAGGCTGGAGAAGCCAGGCATGGTAGCACACATATTTAATCCCAGCACTCAGGAGGCAGAGGTAGGATCTCGGTCATTTCGACCCTGAGACCACACAGTGAATTCCAGATCAGCCTGGGCTAGAATGAGACCCTTTCTCAAAAAACCAAAAAAATAAAATTGAGCTGGAGAGATGGTTCAGTGGATAAAACATTAGACATGCAGCAGTATACCTGAGTTCAGATCCCCAGAACCCATGTAAAGTTGATCCTGGGACGCTACATAGTCTGTAACCATAGTAAGCACCTAGTGGGTGAGAAGGGAGGCCAAAACAGAAAAATCACCTGAACACTCATGGGCCAGGTGGCCTGGCACATACAGGAGTGAACAAGGAAAGACTCTGCTTCAAAACAAGATAGAAGGTAAAGAGACACTCAAAGTTGTCCTCTGACTTCCACACGCGTGCACCTGCACACACACACACACACACACACACACACACACACACACACACAAAA
>PVHP010026139.1:0-24897 GCA_004024765.1 Zapus hudsonius
ACATCTCACCTCTATAAAGTTCCAATTCCTCAGGCTGGATTGTAGGTTGTCATGCCACACATTCCACAGAACCCCAAAGTTCCAGCTACTACTCTTTTCTGTCCACTACCAGGAGACAGTAGTTTATTTATGCACCTTTACTTACGATGTTTTCGTTTTGCATTCATCCAAATGCTTCTTGATGAGCAGTCTTCCTACCCCAGCCACACTGTCTCCCTACATGTCAGCATAACCAATTCTGGCACCCTACCACACCTGTACAAACTGTTAAGGGACCCATGTGAATATATGAGTGTTTTCCTCCCCCCCCCCTTTTAAAAATAATTTTATTTGCAATTGGGGGGGTGGAGAAGAGACAGAGATTGGGGCGCACCAGGGCCTCCAACCACTGCAAATGAACTCCAGATGCATGCGCCATTTTGTGCATCTGGCTTTATGTGGATACTGGGGAAGTGAACTCAGAGTGTTAGGCTCTGCAGACAAGTGCCTTAACCACTGAACCACCTCTCCAGCCCTCCTCTCCCTTTTGTCTTCCTTTCTCCCTCCCTTTTTTCCTGGCCTAGAACTCACTATGTAGTAAAGGATGACCTTGAAATCCTGATCCTCCTCCTGCTTCTACCTCCCAAGGGCTGGGATTATAGAAATGCCATCACACGTGGCATGAAATTTTTTTGTTTTTGTTTTTCAAGGTAGGGTCTCGCTCTAGCCCAGGCTGACCTGGAATTCATTATGTAGTCTCAGGGTGGCCTTGAACTCATGGTGATCCTCCTACCTCTGCCTCCCGAGTGCTGGGATTAAAGGTGTGCACCACCACGCCCGCTTGGCATGAAATGTTATTTCAATTTTATTTTTATTTTTTTAAAAGTAGGGTCTCCCTGCCTCAAAAAAACAAAACAAACAAACAAACAAAAAAACCAGACAGATCAATTTTAAAAGCTAGAAATTATTACCTTGACTTAAAGGTAGGGTCTCACTCCAGCCCAGGCTGTCTTGGAATTCACTATGTAGTTCTGGGCTGGCCTTGAACTCACAGTGATCCTTCTACCTCTGCCTCCCAAGTGCTGGGATTAAAGGTGTGTACCACCATGCCGAGCCCTGGCTTGAATGTTTTTATTTTTCATGAATTCTTCAAAGTCTAGGGCTTTGTCTTAACTTTTCTTTGTCATTATCATAGCCCTCAATGAATCACTAGCCCCAGCACAGCTCAGCAGAGACCTGAAGAATCCAATGCAATTAGGGATGCTGGTACATTCAAGCAGGTAGCTCAACAAAAATGAACAGCTTGTGTTCTTCCTTCAAAGCTAAGGTCTCATCATGAAAACAGTCAAAAAGGACTAGTCAGTAAACATTTGTCCTACAAAAACTTCATTACATAAACTGGTGGCAGATCAGAATGGCTAGCAGGCTGAAGTTTGCCAGTAGGTCTCAAGAAAAATTTAGTAGTGTCTCAGCTGCTTGATTTCTTTGGGAAAGCACGGGCTTAGAGAAAAGATTTAGATAAAACACTTCATTCACTCAGGACAGATTCAAGACTAGTGTAATTCTGGCATTTTGCACTATGTTTACATTACTTAGGGATGACAAGGATCCAGGGTTTTAAAGCAGTTAACAGAAGATCTGCTTATCATACCACAAAAGAAACAACACTGAAATCGTTCATCTGAGAAAACTCTAATTCAATTTTTTACATCTTGTGGCAGGAAATTTTGAGGAAGGAGTACAGCTAAGGGAGATTTCCCCAACCAATGAAGGATGAGAGGAGAAGCAGTTCTTCAAGAGTTTTAGGATCCTCACAGCAGTGTCACTAAACCCACCCATCAGGAAGCAGGAGACTTTCCTGCATAATACAAGACGAAGCTCCTTACTGAGGTGCAGAGAGTCCCAAGTGTAACTAAAGTTCCAAGCACAATGAGAGAAAACAAAGTCAACAGAGACCAATAAAGTACCCAAGGCACACTCCCATGAGGCCACTTGAAGCCTGCCATACCCTTGAGATTTGGCACGAGTGTGTTTTATCATGAACCTGCTTTAGCAAGTTGTGATAGCTTAGTGGCAATCTGTTTGTCCTAAGAATCAAATCACATTAAACCAACCAGTAATGAACTTACACCGGCCGGCTGCTGGCAGTGAGAAGCTGTAACCAGTAGAGCTCGCTCTAACTTCAGACCTGTGTGGACCATCTCGGCCTGAAAGAGAGAAGAATCAGCTATCAATGACACATTACAACTGGAGAGGTCCTGATAAGAACCTGAAACCTCCATGCCCATGTCCTCTGGTAGCACCCAGGCACTTTCTGCTGCTGCCTGTGGAGTCCAGATGATACCAGAACCACATCCACTACTATTCCCCTAGGAACTCACCAAGGACAGACAGCTGGAGCTGGAAATGAAGATAATCATGGATAGCCTTAGGGGAAGTCCAATTCACACCTCCCTTGAAGCACTTTTTATCTGTTTTCTGAGGTGCTGGGGTGGGTGGGACCTTGGATTTTGTGCATGCTCTACCACTAAGCTACCCTGTCAGCTCCTCATGAAATGCTTTGTTGATTTGTTTTCTTTTTAAAAATTTTTATTTCTTTGCAAGCAGAAAGCGAGAGAGACAGAGAGAGAGAGAGAGAGAGAGAGAGAGAGAGAGAGAGAGAGAGAGAGAGAGAGAGAGAGAGAAGAGAGACTATGAGAATGGGTGCACCAAAGCTTAGGGCCACTGCAAATGAATTCAACAGATGCACAGCTTCTGGGGAAATGAAACCCAGGTCTTCAGGCATTTTTAGTTCAGGCTTTAACCACCAAGCCATCTCTCCATCCCTTATTTTGTTTTTTGAACTTCTGATCTCATTGTCTCTACCTTCCAAGTGCTGGGATCACAGGAATGTGTCACTATGCCCTGTGCTTGGGGTGCTGGGACTCAAACCCAGGGCTTTGTGTATGCTAAAATACCCTACCAATTAAGCTATGTCCCCACTCAGTTGTTTTTTGAGCTACTCTAGCTTAGGCTGGCTATAAATTCATGGCAAATCACCTGCCTCAGCCTCCTAAGTGCTATTTTAGGCATGAACCACCACATTCAGTCATGAAGTGTTTTTTGATATACAGTGAAATATTCCTCTTATCCCACACCACCAAAAAAACAAACAAACAAACAAACAAACAAAAATACCCTTTCTCAAGAATGTAATAACAAAGTCACAAATTTATGTCAAGCTATGAGTCACATGTTAAATCATGTAATTTTTTAATCATATAATTAAATAAGCAGAGAAAGAGAGAAGAGAGAATGGGAATGCCAGGGCTTCTAGTCACTGCAAAGGAACTCCAGACACACACACCACTTTGTGCATCTGGCTTTACGTGTGTACTGGAACCCTGGTCGTTAGCCTCTGCACGCATGTGACTTAACTGCTGAGCCATCTCTCCTGTCTCCATGTAGCAAAATTTTTAAATCAATCTAGCAAACCACAACCAGCACTGTGTTATGTGGAAGAGAATTCAAGTATGAGTGCAGTGCATCAATGTGAACAAGGACACTATGAAATGCCAGTATGAAATTATTTCAAAATGAAAAAAGAATGCAAAATAAATAGTACAAACATTGTTTCTGTCAAACTTTTACCTCAGTCACAAATATATTATTGTTTCTTACTGAGGGTCATAGTCAAAATACTTTAAGAGGCCTGGAAGCCGGGCATGGTGGCGCACACCTTTAATCCCAGCACTCGGGAGGCAAAGGTAGGAGGACTGCCATGAGTTCAAGGCCACCCTGAGACTACACAGTGAATTACAGGTCAGCCTAGACTGGAGCGAGACCCTATCTCGAAAAACAAAACAAAACAAAAAGTCCTGGAGATATGGCTTTTAAGCAGTTAAGGCACTTGTCTGCAAAGCCCAAGGAACCAGGTTCTATTCCACAGTACCCATGTAAAACTAGATGCACATCTGGAGTTCATTTGCAATGGCTAAAGGCCCTGGCACAACCATTCTCTATCTACCTCTTTCTCTCATAAATAAATAAAATATTAAATTTTTTTTAAACTTTAAGAAATAAAAGGAGACAGCTAGGTGTAGTAGCAGACGCATTTAATCCCAGTTCTTGGGAGGCAGAGGTAGCAGGATCACTGTAAGTTCAAGGCTAGTCTGGAACTACAGAATGAGTTCTAGGTCAGCCTGGGCTAGAGAGAGACCCTACCTTGGGGGGGGGATATATATATATAGACACACACACATATATGTAAAGATATATACACATTAAGATACATAATTCAGGCTGGGGATGTTGCTCAGTGGGTAAAGTGCTACCTTAGAATGTAAGAAGCCCTGAGTTTGATTACCAGCACTGCATAAAACAGGGACAGTGGCACTTAAGAGGAAGAAGAAGAAGGATTAAGAGTTCAAGGCTGTTCTTGGCTACACATAATTGGACACCAGCCTAGGCTACTGAGAATCTATAACAAAAACCCAAGGGCAGCAGACATAGTTCAAAGGTAGAATACTTGTTCTAGCATACATGAGGCCCTAAAAAGGAGAGGAGGAATCTTCACAATAAGTAAAAAAATAATTAATTCAAAGCAGATTAATTTTTTTTCTGGATCTTTCCCTCCTACCACACAGATACTCACTTTGCTGGGTATCCTGCCTCACTCAGCCTCAGGCATGAGCTACCACATGAAGCTGTATTTACATTCCCAAGATCAAAGTGATCCATGCTTTCCAATTGTTTCAAGGTTACAGAGGTTTATAAAGTAAAACTGTTGTCCTCTTCCTACACTGCAGAGCCCAGCCCTGCTCCCTGGAGCTTTGATGGCTGATAGCACATGGAGTGGGAGAAGGCTGGCGTGGAGCTTAGAAAGCTCCCAGACATGGTTACCAGTAATAAAGATCATTCAGTGGACTTCAGAAAGGTTCTAGGCAGGATGTGCACATGAGTGTAAGACGGTGGTGGTGACAGTGGAGGAGGCAGTGCATGGAGGAAGTGGGTGGACAGGCATCTGTCATTGCCTACTTCATTTCTTACAGTGGGCTCAGCATGAAAATAACCCGTATTAGCATAGAAACTATCAGCACGGTTCTATAAATTCTATGTCAGATAATGATTCTTTTGAATAAGCCACCCTAGGCTTGGTTACATAAGATGTTGGGATAACAAAGATGAATGCAGCCAAATTTCAGTAACATTTGACGGACCAAACAAGCTTTCTACATAAAAGAAGCACACAGAATATAAAATAAAAGTTCTTCCAGGCCGGGCATGGTGGCACACGCCTTTAATCCCAGCACTCGGGAGGCAGAGGTAGGAGGATCACCATGAGTTCAAGGTCACCCTCAGACTACATAGTGAATTCCAGGTCAGCCTGGGCTAGAGTGAGACCCTACCTCAGGGGGGGGAAAAAAAAAAGTTCTTCTGGGCATGGTGGCGCACACCTTTAATCCCAGCACTCAGGAGGCAGAAGTAGGAGGATCACCGTGAGTTGGAGGCCATACTGTGACTACGTAGTGAATTCCAGGTCAGCCTGGCTAGAGCAAGACCCTATTGGGGCGGGGGGGGGGGGGGAAGAATATGAAATAAGAGGAGGTGGCCAAAAAATAAATAATCATTTCTGTGCAGGATCAAGTTCCTTACTACAAGCAGGAGAAAAGGAGTCAGGAGCCTCCCAAAGGCTGTTGAACTAAGGGTGAGGGATGAATGGAATGTGAAGAAAGTCTCGAGTCCTTCAGTGAAACAGACACAACATCCTTACATGTTTCTGCACGTCGCCTCCAATCTCTTTACTCATCTTCAAGTACTCTGCCACAGGATTGGCAAGCAGTGAGTCAAATGCCTGCACATATGGAACTGTTCCTGGGGAAGACAGACACACCAGGAAGAATCAGTCATGCACCAGAAGGATGTCTGTTTAAAGTGCACATCCATGTAAAAGTGGAAGGCAAGGAACGCAGCACACAGAATACTGGAACAGGAGTCAGGAAACAGGCTCTATGTCTAATACTGCCATAACTAGTTGTGTGACACTTTTACTCTCTGAGCTCAATTTCCTTCATCTATACAATAAAAATAAACACAACAGTCATCCAAGATACCTTTTCACTCTAACATTCTATGTTTCAACTAGTGTATGTGCACAATAGCCGATTTGCCGATCATTTAGAGAGAAGAAATCTTAGTATCACTTGTCATTTAACTTAAACTGCCGTCATTCTGTTAAAGACAGAACAAGAAACATCACACAAGCAGGAAGTTCTTGTGTTGAAATTATCCAACCACAGGCCTCCCTGTGCAAGTCACTTCCCCCCTTTCCTGCTTTGTTCACAGGAGATGAATTACAGATGAATTTCCTCACAGGGGAGTGTTTGGGAGGTCAGTTCCAAAGGAGAAAATTCACCCTGATACATCAGTTAAGGCCAAGGCACAAGGCCTTCTTCTGGACTAGGGAAGGAGTGCTTACCTTTGGAAGCGCTGTCTCCATACCCACAGTGCATGTCAGAGGTGTGGGATACTGCCTCCAGGCGGCCCACGGCCCTCTCCAATCTTTCTACAAGATTTTGCATGTCAGCCATAATGTCCCACCTGCAGAAACAGATCAAATGTCATTTGTTACTTTACCATTACATAGCACCTACAGAGATGTGAAGAGGATACCAGATCTGTGGAAGATAATTTAATAATAAAATACAGTGGAAATGCAGTCTAGCAAATTTGCAAAACCATAAAGACCTCATTAAGCAAGGAAACTATCCAGGAAAAGATACAAATCTTATCCAAATACTTACTGAATATTTTATTGTAGGCTAATGAATATTTGTGTGAGGATTTAGAATTTACAAAGTATGGTCATATGTTTTCTTGGTTAAGTAGCACAACTACACAAAGTGGAAGGATAATTACTACACTCTCTTTGTGGGTGTGTGTTGACTGAACCCAGGTCCTCATCAGTGCTAAACAAGTATTCTACCACTGAGTACCAATTCCAGCCTATTACTAGCTCTTAAAGATAGAAAACAAGCCAGACGTTTAAGCACTTGGGAGGTAGGAGGACAGGAGGATCACCGTAAATTTGACGCCACCCTGACACTACATAGTGAATTCCAGGTCAGCCTGGGCTAGAACAAGACCATACCTCGAAAACCTAAAAAACAGCTGGGCATGGTGGCTCACACCTAAATCCCAATACTTGGGACTTGGGAGCCTGAGGTAGAAGGATCACCAAGAGTTTCAGGCCAGCTTGGGCTACAGAGTGAGTTCTCAGTCAGCCTGGGCTAGAGTGAGACTCTGCCACCTCAAAACAACAACAACAACAACAACAAAACAACTTAATTTCAGTGACATTACATGATTTGCCTATACCCCCATGGCTAGTTGATAGCACTCAATTCTTCAAACCCCACTCCTAACTTCATTCCTACTGCCCTAAACCAAGATAAACACAACTTTTGGTCTAGGGTGGGTAGGGGGTATTTAACTAGCAACTATCAAACAATTAGGAAAAAGAGCTGAAGGTGATGTAAGCTGCAGACAGAGCAGCATGGGCTTCCAGAGAGGAGATGAATCCATCAGCTGGAAGGATCAGATAAGGACATCCTGGGGAAGCTGCCATCTGAGTGAGCCAGGCTTCAATAAGGGTGTGAGTATGATCTGGATGTGCAGTTGGGAAGGAGACCAGACACATCTGAAAGAGCTTCTTAAAGAGGTTTCACACTGACTAACTTATCTGAAGTAGCTTCATTCAATGTCTAAAATCTTAAGAAAGCTTTGAGAGAGAAAAACAAAATCATCTAGTTGGCTCCTCATTACACTCCACTATCTAGACCATTACCTGGCAGGTTGAAGGTGTCCAATAAATATTTATGAAGTAAATGAACCTGAAGTATAGTATGTTTTGTTTTGAGGCAGGTCTCATTCCATAGCCCAGACTGTTCTTAAACTCAAAATGATCCTCCTACCTCAGCCTCCCAAGTGCCAGAATTAAAGGCAGGAACAACCACACCCAGCTCTTAAGTATAGTATTTTAAAACCCTAAGGACAAGGGTTCTGAAAGTTGCTCATACCATACACCTAAGTGTAAAATGTTAATACACATCACTACAAAGTGTACACACACACACACACACACACACACACACACACACAAAAAAAAAAATTAAGTGGCAAAGAAAAAAAATAGAGAAATAAATAACTTTTTCCATTTCCTAGCCTGGAGAAGTATGCCCTACTCACAATGGTGCAGTCCAGCAGTCCAGGACCAATGTGTTGATGCAGTCGTCAAGCGGTATCTGACAGACTCATGTAGAATCCAAATGTGCCAAACCACCAAGTTGCCTTCCATGAATATAGCATCCAGTTCTGCTATACAACATGTTCTTTGCTGGCATTGGTGGCGCACGCCTTTAAACGTGGCACTTGGGAGGCAGAGGTAGGAGGATCACTGCGAGTTCAAGGCCACCCTGAGACTACACAGTGAATTTCAGGTCAGCCTGGGCTAGAGCAAGACCCTACCTCAAAAAACCAAAGCAAACAAACAAACAAAAGCATGTTCCTTCATATAAAAGGACTGTACAGGTTGAACTAATGCTAGCATGGAAACAGAAGACACATTGTGCATTGGACATGATTCCAAGGCTGTGAACACTCAGCACTCTTCAAAGCTTAATAATACTGTGGGGGGGATCTTAGTTCCTGGCTTTCAGTGCTTAACAAGCTGTAGCTCTGCCATCTGAAGTAGCAGAATGAAAAGGGACATGATACATTTATTTATTTTTTTTTTTGACTTTGCGAGAGGCTAGTCTAGAACTCTCCATGTAACTAAGGATGACCTTGAACTCCTGATTGTCCTGCCTCCACCTCCCAAGAGCTAGGATTACAGGCGTGAAACACTGCACCAAGCTACAGCTACTATTTATAGCTAATTTCATCCTACCACTAATCAAATATAGAACAGTATCTGGGTTTTTGGGAGGAGTTTGGGGGGGTAGAGTGAGATTTGATAAGTTATGGGAAAGAATGTCTAGAACTAAAGGAACTTAAAGAAAGACCTCTCCCCTCCTCCCTGGTGTTAGGATGAGGTGCCTTAGCCTCCTATGTGCTGGGATTACAGGCATGAGCTAGCACTCCTGATGAGGCACACACCTTCTTACTCTGGGCACACATACTCTTCAACTACCATTACTGTAGTAGCATCCAGCCCACCAGCAGGCAGGTGGTACCACCACCAACACCATACACTAGACTCCAGAGCAGTATAGATCCAGCTTCTACTTAGACATCTCTCCCTGGTGGTCCCAAAGGCACCTCAACGGAAATACCCGAAACAGAATTCATCAGCATCCCACGGTCTCAGTGGCCTAGCCTTGCCAGCAACCTCATAACTGCCCCAGCTACTAACTGGAAACTGCTATCATTAAAGTCATGGTGGACAAGAGAGGTCTTTTAGTTTTGTTTTGCTTCTGAGACGTCTCCTATCACCCAGCTGCCCCTAAACTCCTGATCCTTCTGCTTCCCACCTCCCAAATTCTGGAATTACAGTGTATGTCATCATGCTACCACTCACTGGCTCTGTGACAGTGAGCAGTCAGCAAACTTCCTGTATAACAAAGAGAGTAAGATCTAGAATAAATGAAGATAGCCATGTAGAAATAGTTGGCAGTCCTGGAAAGCAGCAAAGATTCCATAAACATTACCTAATTATCTCCTTCCTTATTCCTCATATCTAATTAGTCGTCAAAACTAATAGGCTCTCAGGCTGGGGATGTAGCTGTGTTGATAGGGTGCTTATCTAACATGCATGAAGCCCCAAATTCAATCCCAGTGCTGACAAAACTGACTGGTGGAATATACCTGTAATCCAGGAGATGAAGGCAGGAGGAGCAGAAGTTCAAGGTCATCCCTAGCTATGTAGCAAGTTCCAGAGCAGCCAGGGCTACATAGCAACCTATCTCAAGCCAACCAAACAACCCACAGGACTGGGAAGATAGCTCAGCAGTTTTGTGCTTGCTTGCAAAGCCTGCCGGCCTCAGTTTATTTCCTAGCACCCATATAAAGACAGATGCAAACTGTGGCACATGTGTATGGTATTTGTTTGCAGTGGCAAGAGAGCCTGGTGTGCCTATGCACATTTGCATACACACACACACAAATAAATAAACTTCCCATTGCCATAGGTGTATGAGAATTACAGGGGCATGTGTCATTTTTGAGTCCAGCTTTATGTGGTGCTAAAGAGAATCAAACTTGGGTTACCAGGCTTCCAGGCATCTTTAACTGCTGACCAATCTCCTCAGCTCCACTGCTTGTTTTTTAAGACAGCATTGCATTCTGAGGCTCAGGTTGACCTTGAACTCATGATCCTTCTACCAGAGTGCTGGGATTATAGTTGTGCAATACCATATACACCTCAATGTATTATTACTTCTTTTGAGCTTTAAATAATTTTTTGAGGTGTGGGATGCAGATATTATCCCTCACCTTAGAATAAAGCTAACATTCACAGAAGTTTAAAAAAAAAAAAACTCTTCAGAAATTAACTAGTGGAGAACAGAGCCTAGGCTTTGAGGACAAATTCTCTGAAGGGTCAGGGGCTCTTCCCACCATTCCAAAGCAGCTTTTAACCAGCTGAATGACTGTGTGAACACATAGTCCTCCAGCTGCCACTGGAGGTTCAGGGTCTCTTTATGGCATCTTTAGTTATATTATTAGCAGCTTGAAATTTCTCTGCTTTCAATTTTCTCTACAGAGGCCATTTTTTCAATCATTTTTAGGATAAATGATATATGAAGAGAGCAAATGTTTAAAATAAGGCATCTCCTAAAGCATACAGCATTGTCAAGAGCACAGAACTATAGCTGTGCAGGGCTGTGCAGCACTCAGCAGGGGCTAGAGTGAGACCCTACCACAAAAACAAAAAAGAAAGAAAAGAAAATCCGCAGCTCTGTTTAATCTTCTTCACGTCTGATAACATTAACAACATATGCAAACCTCTACAAATGAATGTAAAGTCTTACCTACTTAAGCAATCAACATAAAAGTTTCAGAAGGAGAAGCGGCCCTAAAAATGCAAGTTTAAATAAAACTAAAGTTGAGAACACCAAGGTCTGAGTTCAATCTGCCAGGTATTAACTTTAAAACGTGGCCAGTCTCTTCGCGGGGTTTAACCCTCTCCTAACACAAGGATGAAAAGACGAAAAGGAGCTGATTTCACAGATGAGACTCATCTCTTTGGAAGCCTCCATATGTAACTCAATCGTCAAATGTTATCAATGCTCCAGAATGAAAGGAATTTGTCTATTCTCCTGCCTGAATCCATCCCATCTCCCAACACCTACAGCAACCAAGTGTGTGGAGGATAGTCATAAAATACAACACAAATGGAATCAACAAGGAAGACTTCGTGTACTTTTAAGAATAGTTAGAGGGCTGGAGAGATGGCTCAGCGGTTAAGGCACTTGCCTCCAGTGCCTAAGGCCACACCCACAAGGTGGTAGCCCTGGTCTCTCTCTCTGCTTGAAAATGAATAAATAAAATATTAAAAAAAAGAATAGTTAGATATTAGCTGGGTGTGGTAGCGCATGCCTTTAATCCCAGCACTCAGGAGGCAGAGGTAGGAGGATCACCATGAGTTCAAGGCCACCCTGAGACTACATAGGGAGTTCTAGGTCAGCCTGGACTAGAGCGAGACCCTACCTTGAAAAAAAAAAAAAAAGAATAGTTAGATATTCTGGAACTTCAGTGGATTAGAGGAAACGTGAGAATCAAGCTAGCGTCAGAGTCTTTGTAGACTGCTGTGGTTGTGCTTCTGCATTAGGTAGAATAAGTGATCATATGCTCTGAGCATTGTGGACTGGAGCCAGTTTTGTTTTGGGGAGAACAGAAAAAAAAGGAAAGTAATCATTCATGAACTGGGTGTGGTAGCATACACCTTTGATCCCAGCATTCAGGAGGCAGAGGTAGCAGGTCTACATAGTGAATTCCAGGTCAGCCTGGGATAGAGCGAGACCCAACTTTGGAAAAAAGAAAGAAAGAAAGAAAGAAAGAAAGGAGAGAGAGAGAGAGAGAGAGAGGAAGGAAGGAAGGAAGGAAGGAAGGAAGGAAGGAAGGAAGGAAGGAAGGAAATCAATAGCAAAATGGAGACCAAGCAAGCTAGGTACAGAAAGGCTAATCTGCATTCAGCATGGAATATGGAAGTAAGGCTGGATAAGCAAGCTGGGTAGTTGATGAGGGAAAGCCAGGTAGTATTTGGCACCGACGTTATGATAAAAGTGAAGCTATTCTGAGTAAAAGAATGACGGTGAAAGCAGTGTTTCCAAGTCCAGTCTGATAGACAGAATGGAATTTCACAAAGTGAAAATAGTAGCTATGTGAAAGTTATTATTTATCTGGCTATAAAAAGAAGGCCACCACTAAAGATATCTTAATGGAAAAATCTACAACACTTAATGTCTAATTAGATATGTAAATGAAATAAAAACCTTCAACTTAAACAATCAAGTGGTCAGCACTTGAATGGAGGCTGGCATTTAAAAAAGAGACAAGGGTACCCTCCATACAATCCATTTCTCAGGATTAAGAGCAACTGGAGAAGTCCTCTTATAAAAACACCATTTGGTGCCAGAACAGTCCTTTCAACATTCTTTTTTTTTTTTTTTAATAATTTATTGTCCATAATGAGTTACAACATTTAGTGGGCAAACAATGAGTTGTTATCCCCAAGTCCTTTCAACATTCTTAACAATTAGTTGGGCAGCCTTGATCAAACACACCTTCAGCGAAGGAGAACCTGAGACTCCATTCAGACCGCTCAAAGTATTCCTTATATGGAGGTCCATCAGTCTCCCTGCAGCTTCCACCCACTGCTCTTGGTTCTGCCCTTGGAGGGCACACATAGCAAGTGATTATACAGAGAGCACATATTTGGTACTCGCTGAAAGGTACAGCAGCATTCATAGAAGGAAAACAATGATGATGAGAGCTGCAAATGGGTGGGGGGGGGCTTGAGAAAATGATGACACTGCCGGCCATAACAGGTTCTAGCATGTTCTAGTTAGTGCAAGAAGATGAGGTCGGTTTTGGATATGCTGAGTTTGAAGAGGAGTTGTTTCTAGATAAAACTGTCCAGTAAGTATTGAGAAATAAAGCCTGGGAAAGGATCAGGAGCAGAGATTATATTTACAAGTCACTGGCAAAAAAATGCCATGAAGTCATCATGCAGATAAAAGGAAGCCATGAGCTTCTTTCTCCAGCAATTTCTTTTGCGGTTTAAAACCAAGGGGGGGACACGACCTAGAAATGGCTAGAGATTCCTGCCAAAGTTGCTTCGTTCTCATCATCCCAGGGCTGGGGATCAAATGGGCCTTGTGCATGCTAAGCAAACACTCTATCATTGATCAACACCCCCAGTCCTTCATTCTCATGATTCTAACTCAACCCAATTCCTTTTTTCCTATTTCAGGAACTCAGTCAAATAAATTAAAGGGGTGCAGGAAGAAAAAAAACAACAACAAAAAGAAAACCTGTCTACCTCTGGTACAGTTCATAACCCCCTAACCTATGGACAGATCCAGTATGTGCACCAAGGAAGTACCCCAGTGGGTAGAGGACAGAGAGGAGGGAAAAGGGGACACATTCACAAGATTTGATCATACAATGTATATACTTATTCATAATAAAGATACAAGAAAAGAAATTAAAGGGGTGGGGCTTAAATATACTTCAGTGGTGGAGTGAGACTTTAGGTTCAATTTCTAACACTGCTTTAGAAAAAAAGGAAATGGAGGGCTGGAGAGATTATTCAGTGGTTAAGGTACTTGCCTTCAGAGCCTAATAACCCAAGTTTGATTCCCACTACCCACATAGAGCCAGATGCACCAAGTAACAAATGCATCTGGAGTTCATTTGCAGTGGCTAGAAGCCCTGAAGTGCCCATTCTTTCTGTCTCTCTTCTATCTCTCTCTGCCTGCAATTAAATTAAAAAAAAAGGGGGGGGGGAATGTAGTCAGGAATGGTGGCACACACCTTTAATGCCAGCGCTTGGGAGGCAGAGGTAGGAGGATCCCCCAGAGTTTGAGGCCACCCTGAGACTACATAGTGAATTCCAGGTCAGCCTGGACTAGAGCGAGACCCTACCTTGAAAAACCAGAAAAAAAAAAAAAAAGTAATGGATGTCATGTCTCAACAGGTGACTCAGTGGTAAGAAGAGTTTCTATTTTGTCTCATAGTAGCTCTAAGTCATCAGCTCAAGTAAAACTTAAAAGAAAGCAAGGACCCAAGTGAGCCTTCCTGTAACAGCTCAACTGACCTACTTTAAAATGCTTCCCTTGGACTTGACTTTGTAATCCTGTTCCTGAGATTTTATCCTAAGAAAATAAACCCTACTGTGGGAAAGTGATAGGCATGAAGATGTGCAGTACAGTGTTAGACAGCTAGCTGCATATCTCAGGTTTCCAATTATGGGCACACCAGGGCTTCTAGCCGCTGCAAATGAACTCCAGATGCACCTGCCACTTTGTGCATCTGGCTTTACATGGGTACTGGGGAACTGAACCCAGGTCATTAGGCTTTGCAGGCAAGCACTTTAACTGTTGAGCCATCTCTCCAGCCCCAATATAGAAATCTTAACACCAGACATTAGCATATCACAAAGCAAAACCGACACATGCTAGTAAGGGATACATGTTAGCTGGTTTAACCCAGAAACCCAAGAACAGAGCCAGTCAAGGTGTCACCCCAATCTAACCCAAATCAGGAGTCACTGTTCTTCCCTAAGATTTTGGTTTCACTGATAAAGTCAACGCCATTTAGTGCCCGAGTCACTGCCACCTGAAGATCAGATTCCAAGAGAAAGAAAGGCCTAACCTCTAGGGGAGGAAAGGAGTCCAACTCTGTATCAGCGCTTGACTCCTATTCCTTCCCCCTTCCACACAGATCTCCATCTGAATATCAGAGAGGGAGTCAAACGAGAAAGAGTGGGAAAGCTGAAGTCAGACTTGGAACAAGCTATTTCAATGGTTTGGGGCAAACAGGTAACTTTTATGGCCATGAGGTCCCCTCTCCCCTCCATTCAAAAGAATGCTATGCTGGGCTGGGCATTGTGGTGCACACCTTTAATCCCACCACTTGGGAGGCAGAGGCAGGAAGGCTGGCATGAGTTCAAGGCCACCAGAGACTACATAATAAATTCCAGGTTAGCCTGGGCTAGATTGATACCCTACCTTGAAAAGCAAAAAACAAACAAACAAAAAGAATGCTATTAAGACTAACTTCATGGAACATTCTGCAGGCCTTTTTTAAAAAAATATTTTTATTAATTTGAAAGTGTATGGACGTGCCAGGGCCTCTTGCCACTTCAAATGAACTTCAGATGCATGCACCACTTAGTGCACCTGGCTCTACATGGGTACAGGGGAATCGAACCCAGACCAGCAGACTTTGTAATCAAGTGCCTTTAACCACTGAGCCATCTCCCCAGCGTTGCAGGTCCTTTTTACTGTTTTATACTATATAAGGAGCAACTGCACTAGCTGATTCAATCCTGCATAGTTGTTTTAATAGAACAGTATTTCTTCTCCTCATATGTAAAGATAGATTCGTGGATGAAATTTGTCCCCAGCCATGATTCAGCTACAACTAGAGATATGAAAAGATCTGTGAGTGTGAGTCTATAATTAACTTATATATAGGAACTTTAATGGCCTGTGGAGGATAAAAAAAAAAAAAAAAGAAACCCACAAACTTCCCCCTCCCAACAAAGAACCTCAAACAAAAATAGCAAGGCTGCTTATTCCTTCCACTAAACATTTCAACTATTTTTCCAGCCAAATGGAAAAGTTTGGCACATGTTTGGTAATGCAAGGCACACAAAGCCGCACTGTAGCTGAGGAATATTTTTGGAACTCTGATTTTTTAGTAAGGTTTACATGATGGCATATCAAGAAGAAATAGTTTCATGGTGAAAGCTGTAGCTACATTAATTTAAAAAATAGAGAAACCACAACAACTTTATCAACTAAAGGTCAGCACCAACTTTATGAACTAAACAGAAATGCTAGGCTGAACAAGGTGATGAAAGCCTTTGGGAGGCTGAGGTAGAAGGACTAAAGCAGTTCAAGGCCAATCTGGACTACAGTAAATTCTAGGTCAGCCTGGGCTAGAGGAAGACCCTACCTCAAGAAAGAAAAAAAGAAAGAGGGCTGGAGAGATGGCTCAGCAGTTAAGGCACTTATCTCCAGTTGCTTAAGGACCCGGGTTCAATTCCCCAGTACCCACATAGGCCAGATGCAGGTGGCACCTGTGTCTGGATTTCCTCTCTCTCTCTCTCTCTCTCTCTCTCTCTCTCTGCTTGCAAATAAATAAAAAAGAAAGAAAAAAAAAAGACAACCAAGAAATTCCTTGGAGGCACATCATTTCCTAATGTCTCAACAAAATCTAGTGACATTACAGAGTACTGAGTGTTTATCATGTGTCATGCACAGTGCTAAGTCTGGCTGGAGAGCCTGACCTCAAACAATTTAGCTGGGAAAGGAAGACACTGTATAGTCGGGCATGGTGGCACATGCCTTTAGTCCCAGCACTTGGGTAGGAGGATTGCTGTGAGTTTGAGGCCAGCCTGTAGCTACAGAGAGAGTTTTCTAGGTCAGCCTATGCTAGAGACCCTACCTCATAAAAAACAAAAAAAAAAAAGACATTGTAGGTCTGGAGAGATGGCTTAGCAGTTAAGGCATTTGCCTGCAAAGCAGAAGGATCCGAGTTTGATTCCCCAGTACCCACAGAAAGCCAGATGCATAAAGTGGTGGAGTCCGTTTACAGTGGCTGGAGGCCCTGGTGCACCCATATTCATATTCTCTCTCTCTCTCTCTCTCTCTCTCTCTCTCTCTCTCTCTCTCTCTCTCTCAAATAACTTTATTTTTTTTTAAAGGCATTGTCTAATTACAGCTACAATGGTTCCTCATGCAGTATTCTCAACTAGAAGCAACTGTTTCCTCCAGGAAACATTTGGCAATGTCTGAAGACAGCTGGGGAAGTGATAGCAGCACCCAGTGGACAGAGGCCAGGGATGCTGCTAAACATTCTACAGGGCATAAGAACCCCGAAATGAAGAATGTGGTCCCAAATGTTAGCCGTGCTGAGGCTGAGAAACCCTGTTCTACTGGAACAAGGAGCACTCAGGTAGTGCAAAGATGCAAATAAAACGCCAACCCAAATTAGAAAGTCAGTTTGTACTATGCTGTGAAAATTAAGTTAAGTGACTGAGTGGGGCTGGGATGTAGCTCAGCGGTAGATGAGCACCACCTAAAAACAAAGACGGGCTGGAGAGATGGCTCATCAGTTAAGGCATTTGCCTCCAGTGCCTAAGGCCCTGGGTTCAATTCTCCCGGACCCACATAAGCCAGACCCACAAGGTGGTGGCCCTGGTGCATTCTCTCTCTCTCTCTCTCTCTCTCTCTCTCTCTCTCTCTCTCTCTGCTTGAAAATGAATAAAGTATTTAAAAAAATAAATAAAAATAAAAACAATGACTTAAGATCGGAGTGTGGACAATTTTTAAGTTGGACAAAGGAGTTTAGACTTGATTTTTTGGGGATTTAAAGCCAGTGAGAGTAATGAGTAAAAGAAAAAACAATAATTCTTTTAAAAGAACGTTTTATTTATTCATACGTGTGTATATGTGTGTGTGTGTGTGTGTGTGTGTAGAAGGGGGGAATAAGGTCTCTTGTCACTGAGAACCAATTCCAGATGCTTGGGCCACTTTTTGTGTCTGGCTTATATAAGTAGCATAGAAATTGAACTAGGGCTTACAGGCTTTACAAGCAAAAGACTTTTAACAGCTGAACCATCTTCCTAGCCCCTTAAAAGAACTTTTTTGTTTGTTTTCATTTCAGAGAAAGAGATATCTTAGGTATGCCAAGTCCTCCACAGCTATAAATGACTCCAGACATATGTGCTTGCTACCTTGTGCATCTAGCTTTATGTGGGTACTGGGGAATCAAACCTTAGCTGTGAGGCTTTGCAAGCAAGTGCTTTTAACTGCTGAGCTATCTCCTCAGCCCCACTAAAAGAATTTTTAAAAAATAAGTCCCAAGCCAGGAGAGGCTGAGGTAAGAGGATCACTGAGTTTGAGGCCAGCTTGGGGCTAGAGTGAATTTTAGATCAGCCTGGGCTAGAGTGAGACCCTCTCTCCAACAATACAAAACAACCCCCCCCCCCAAAAAAAATCATTCTAAGCCAGGTGGCTCATGCTCTTTAATCCCTGCACTTACTTAGGAGTCTGAAGTAAGAGAATCACCTTGTATTCTAGGCCAGCCTGAGTTAGAGTGAATTCTAAGTCAACCTGAGCTAAAGAGAGAGAACAAAAAGTAGTTATGGGGCTAGAGAGATAGCTTAGCAGTTAAGGTGTTTGCCTGCAAAGCAGAAGGACCCGAGTTCAATTCCCCAGCATGCACATAAAGCCAGATGCATAAAGTGGTGCATGCGTCTGGAGTCTGTTTGCAGTGGCTGGAGGACCTGGCATACCCATTCTCATTCTCTCTTTGTTTCTTTCTATCTCTCACTCTCTCAATAAGATAAAAAATGAAATAAAGGCTGGGGAGATGGCTCAGTGGTTAAGGCACTTGCCTCCAGTGCCTAAGGCCCTGGGTTCAATTCCCCAGGACCCACATAAGCCAGACCCACAAGGTGGTGGCCCTGGTGCGCTCTCTCTCTCTCTCTCTCTCTCTCTCTCTCTCTCTCTCTCTCTCTCTCTCTATCTCTGCTTGAAAATGAATAAAATATTTTTTAAAAAATGAAATAAAAAAAAAAATGAAATAAAAAAGTAGTTATGGTATTAAGTTGAAGTTTTGAGTATGAAGGACAGGTTAACAATAGTAAATGAAATATTTATTTATTTATTATAATGATGTTTTAAAGGAATAATTACTAGCATTTGGTACACTTTATGGCTCCTCAGACTTCAAATCTCAGCATTAAATTTCAAATCAAAAGGTTCAACTTCCAATAATCCTTTATATTTGGTTTAAGCAAAATGCATCTTAAACTTACAATGCTTCACAGAAGACCACAATGAGGAAGTCACTTTTAAAAGGCTCAGTCTGGCCAGGCATGGTGGCGCACGCCTTTAATCCCAACACTCGGGAGGCAGAGGTCGGAGGATCACCATGAGTTCAAGGCCACCCTGAGACTACATAGTGAATTCCAGGTCAGCCTGGGCTAGAGTGAAACCCTACCTCGAAAAATGAAAAAAAAAAAAAAAAAAAACCTTCATGGGCTGAAGAGATGGCTTAGCAGTTAAGGCGTTTGTCTACAATGCAGAAGGACCAGAGTTCGATTCCCCAGTGCCTATATAAAGCCAGATGCACAAGAGGGCGCATGTGTCTGGAGTTCATTTGCAGTGGCTGGAGGCCCTGGTGCGCCCACCCATTCTCTCTCTCAAATAAATAAATAAAATATTTTTTTTAAAAACCCTTCAATTAAACAAGTAGATGCCTAACCAAAAAAGTCGGTTTAAAGATCACTCCCTCCCCAGGATAGAAACATTTTACAAACTCAACAGCCAACCTCCTCAAAGCAAAAATACAGTCATTGAATTTTACAATAGTACCTACCATTTTTGGTTTGCACAGGAGGCTATACTTTACAAAGTACTTTTACTGCTACCATTTCATTTAAAATCCTCGGAGTTGTCAATTATGCCCACCTGACAAAGTATTTCTGGAGAAAATACCTACTTTCCTAAAGAACCTTCTGTAGGCATTCCCTACCTTTTGCAGCTCAACTTGCAAACAGCCAGCCACAGAATAAATCCAAATGCACCCAGAAGAGGCATCTAACAACCTGGCAAACAAAGCCTTTCCCCCCCAGTTTCTGTCAAATCCTAGACCCCAGAACTTCACTGAACAATACAAACCCTCTTCTGCCTCCACATCTTTGCTCAGGCTTGGACTACCCTATTAAAAATTGTTGCCTGGACATATTACAAATATCAAATTAAATATCTATGTCACTTCCCTAATATACCCCTCTTCCCAATTTACCTCTTATATTCAGAAAACGAGGCATTTAGACTGCTTCTTCATGCACATAAATAATCAGCCTTGGATTTCAGCCTTGGGGAGTGGGGCTGCTTATGGGCTTTTGTTTTGTTTTCTTTTTCCAAACAAACCCAGGGTTTTATGTGTGCTGGGCAGGTGTCCTACTACTAAGTTATTTATCTCTATCATCAGGGTCTCGTCCTCAAACTCGTGATTCTTGTGCTGGAACTACAGACAAGCACACAAACCATGGCTAAAATTCCAGCTTCACATTGCTCAAACACAATCCCTCCTGGCCATCTCCACTTCCCCTCTCTTACTTCAAGCCATGACACAGCACCAGCTTCCAAGCACTGGTCTACTTCTCCAGTGTCTGCTCCCTTCCCATTCCGTCATAGCTTCCCTGATAAAAATCCAAATTCCTTAGCATGCTTTACAACCCCACAACTATCCACTTCCTCCGCTTTTCCAGGCAGTCCTGGAATCCTAGCCAGGATGGACTAGCCATGGCTTTCACTTATCCAGGCCTCAACGCCCTTGAACTTGGTAGTTCTCTTTGCCTGGAAATCCCTTTCACTATATAACAAATCCTGGAAGACTTAGCATCCCATTTCTCCTTAGAATCCTGGCTCAGGATGCTCTCATAGCCCTGTGCTCACACACAGCACATACTAAGTGGTCCCTCATTTGCCTGCTCCCTCCCATACTGCAAACTCCATGAGAGCAAGTGTTATTCTTAGCCACAAGGGTTAAGTCCGTCACTTAATATGTCTCTCACCTATATTAAAGGCCAATGAATGCTTGGCCAATGAGGGATGTGTTGTCCTATCCTTGGGTTTTTTCCCTTAAAGAGAAATCATTACAAAGAGCCCAGCTGACAGCTCTGATACTAACCTCTTGTCTAAAATGTTCTCATCTTTTCTTCATCCTTCAGAAAAAAAAAATGCTAAACCCCTTGTTCTATCCTTCCCACATCACATTTACAACGACTTAACAGTCATTACAGGCACTGTTAACTCCCTGAGGACCGGTTTGTTTAAAGTTGGATTTGCTGAATCTTCCAAAATGCTGGCACAGATAAACACACATGCTACACATCGAAATTAATCCTGTGAGGTGAGCTGACACCTCCACTTAAAAGAAAGCGAGGCTTAAAGAACTTAAATAAGGAATCTTCTGGCTATGAGGCCAGACCGAACGTGAGTCATTCGACTTCAGTCCCAGAACTGCTCCACACCTTCAATAAAGTTAGCCTGGCGTTTCAGAGTAGCAGCAGCGGTCTGGGAATAGGGGGAGGCAATCCAAATGTAAGTGCGGAACTTCCAGTCTCTCGTTTAAAAAAAAGAAAAGAAAAAGTTTCATGCAGCAGGTAGTCTTGACCCTGCAAGCTGCCGGAAGCCTACCCCAAGTCCTAAGGAAATGAAGCGTGAGGATGTGGGACCCGCGATCGGAAGGAGCCAGGGTCAAGATCCCGGCTCTTCCCGGCTCGCTGGACCCGCATCCTCGCAGGAGATGCCCGCCAGGGGAGGGAGCCGGGGAGGAGGACCAGCCCAGGTCCCGCAGGGAGGTTCCCTGGAGTCAGAGCACTCTAGGGACCGGGGCTGCAGGGGGGCTTCTCCCCGACCCCGACCCCACCTCCAGACCGCACCCAGGAGACCAGGTCGGCCCGAGGGCCCCGGCCCCGGCCGGCACCCCTCAGCGGGCTCCGCGACTCGAGGTTCGCGAAGGCCATCACCGATGCCGGTGGACCCCGCAGACGCCCCCAGTCTCTGGACCCCAGCCGCGAACCCCTCACCTTAAAGAGTTCAGCTTCACCTCCGGACTGCGACCAGCCGCTCTCCACTTCCGGCAAGAACCGCCCAGCGGTCTTCGCGCGACCCACTTCCGGGCCCTCACTGGGCGCGGCCCCCACCGGAAATGAGCCGCCGGCTGCAACGCTAGCCCCGGACCGAGGAAGAAGCGTGGACGCACGCCCGCCCGCCCGGCCGTGACTCCGCCCTTCAACACCCCGAAGCCTCGGAGACCGAATCCGCGCGCGCGAGCCCGCCGGGTCAGGAAGAGAACCCCGCCCCCAGGAGGCGGAGAGGGCGTGATGACCCTCTGACCACGCCCACCGAGGACCGGGGCCAGTGAGAGGCCAGAGTCACTAGCTAAGCCCCGCCTCCGTGCAGACGGACCGGTGAGTGGCCGATTCTCCTGTCAGTTCGGTTTCCGTGGCCGAGGCCGGTCCTTATTCACTGCAGTCCGGAAGGGGTGTTGGAATGGCTGAGGGGCTGGGGGTCGCCGAGCGGCCAGGTGAGAGAATCGAGGCCAAGCTCCGCCTCTCTCTAGACGGGGATGCCTCAGTTTCCCCGCCTGCGATGTCGGAGAGTGAATGTGGAGGAAACCTCCCTCTCCCACACCACTTCCTGTTTGCTCGGTGCGCTTTGTGACCATAGATGGTCAGGTCTGGGGCCTCCGCCCCGCCTCCGCTCCCGCAGGGTGTGGTCCTTGATCGGATGAGCAGAAAAGAGAAAAAATCTTTCGAAAGCATCCTCACCCCTGGCTAGGTGCGCTCAGCCAGCTCTGCTCACCAGTCCCCGGGTGGATCCGAACTCACCCGGGGTCACATAGTTAACACGCACCAGCCGGGCAATATCCTTCCCGCATTGACTTATTTCTAGAAAGAAAGAAAAAAAAGGGCTGAATGTTATAGTTGCCGCTCCTACAAGTGAACGGCTGTGACAGCTTCATGTTCAGGTTGAATTCAGCATTATATACCAGTGTCACTCAATCAATATGTTTCTTATTATAACCGCTGTCATTTACTACAGGTTGACCACATGCCAGGCCTTGAGTGCTCAAGCCATTTTCATTTAATCTTAATAGCAACTGTCTGTGGTAGATAACCATTTACACCCTCAGAGCTTCAAATCAGGAAACTGTATAACCTGCCAAGGTCGCGATATAACCTTTGGGACTTTGAAGGGGACACACATCTCTAAACTCCGTGAATTTAATTAATGTTTAATTAATGTCCAAGACAGATTTGGTCTGGAATCATTTGAGGCCACGAATGGCTCTGGACACATGTAAGATTCCCTTCCTGACTTTTGGCCACTTTACTAAGAGAGTCAGACTTTGGACAAGTCATTTTGGACAATTACTGACCTCTTCCTAATTTTTTGATTCCCAGTATGTTAAAGAAAAATGAAGTGACAAAATTCGATGCAAAAATTGAATATTTTAGGCCGGGTGTGGTGGTGCACATCTTTAATCCCAGCACTGGGGAGACAGAGGTAGGAGGATCGCTGTGAGTTCGAGGCCAGTCTGAGACTCCAGAGTAAATTCCAGGTCAGCCTGGGCTAGAGTGAGACCCTACCTCAAACCCCCCCCACCCAAAAAAAATCGAATATTTTAAACTGGGCATGGTGGTGCATGCCTTAAATCCCAGAACTTTTGGAAGCAGAGGTAGTAGGATCACTGTGGTGAGTTTGAGTCCAGCCTGGGACTAGTTTTAGTGAGTTTTAGGTCAGTCTGGGCCTAGAGTGAGACCATGCCTTAAAAAAGCAAAAATCATATATTTTAAATATTTACATTTAAACAAAATATTCTCAAACACATGTCTTGGAACTGTGCAGCTATATGTGCCAATACCTGGCCAGATGTATCTATGTACACCTATAATCCCAGCATTTGAGAGACTGAGATAGAATTCTCAGTAAAGGCTAGCCTGGGCTACACAGGTTCCATGCCAGCCTTAGCCACATAGCAACACACTCTCAAAAAAACAAGCCGGGCGTGGTGGCACAGTCTTTAATCCCAGCACTCTGGAGGCAGAGGTAGGAGGATTGCTGTGAGTTCAAGGCCACCCTGAGACTACATAGTGAATTCCAGGTCAGCCCGGGCTAGAGCGAGACCCTACTTCGAAAAACAAAACAAAACAAAAAAAACCCAAAACACACAAACAAGGGGCTAGGGAGATGGCTTAATGGTTAAGACTCTTGCTTAAAACCTATCAACCCGAGTTCAATTCCTCAGTACCCACATAAAGCCAGATGAACAAAAGTGGGGGGTGCATGCGTCCAGAGTTGGTTTGCAGTGGCTGGAGGCCCTGGCACACCAATTCGCTCTTTTGTCTTTCTCTCTGTGTCTGTCTCTCTCTCTGCTTGCAAATAATTTTTTTTTAAATCAGAAGGTTAAATTTAAGTGTGTGTGAAGATTAGAACCAATAGCCGCTCCTCTCTTGTTACCTGTTTAGCTCTTACGAATCTCATTCTGAAACACGGAGTACAGACCATCCATGTATCTTAGATGAAGAGAGAAGAAAGAAGGAAATGGAAGAAAGAAAAAGGGAAGTTTCATCACATAAAGTGGGAATGATAATTCATAGCTTTGTAAAGAAAAACAAAAGCTATAGCCTATGCCAAGCCACTTTGAAAAACAACTAACGTAACCCACAACTCCTGCCCCTAAGGAATTTCTTGGGGGAGGGGGCATGTACACACTTGAGGGTGCCTATGGCAGCCAGAGGGGTTGCCATTCCTCAGAAATGCCATCCATCTTTTTGTAATATTTTTATTTATTTGCAAGGAAGAAGAGAAGGAGAGAGAATATGGGCATGCAGGGCCTCAAACTGCTGCAAAGGAACTCCAGATGCATGTGCCATTTTGTGCATCTGGCTTTACAAGGGTACTGAGGAATTGAACCCTGGTTGTCAGGCTTTGCAGGCAAGTGCCTTAACTACTGAGCCATCTCTCCATCTTTCATTCGTTTGTTTGTTCATTCGTTCTTTCTTTTTTGAGACAAGGTCTCTCTTTGACTTGGAGTCTGCCAAGTAGGCTAGCCTGGCAGGCTGGCAGGCCTGGGGATGTCCCTGTCTCCACCTCCCCTTCCATCGCTGGTATTGCAAGTATGCAC